>QPMI01000221.1:0-79545 GCA_004431415.1 Cyanophora paradoxa | reverse complement strand
CCCAGACGGCGAAGGCGACGAAGACGGCGACGGGCCGAAGATGCCCGAGGAGACTTCTTGACCGCGTAGAAGAGGACGCGCTCCAGGAACACGTGCGAGAGCTCTGCCGCGCGCGTGAGGGGGGGTACGGCTCTCAAATTGGGTACGAGGTGGGGCCCGCACCGGCGTGGGCGAGGAGAGGGCCAGAGGCGGAGGTAGGAGGCGGTGTTGGATACCCCCCAGGATGAACTCCACGGCGTGGATCAGCTGGTGCACGAGCCCGTCGTCGTGCTCCTGGGAGGGTACGTCATTTCCAAGCCGCGCGCGTCCCGGCAGGGGTACGCGGCAGCGGCGCACGTCGTGGCCGAGTCGGGTCGTGGCCATCGCCTCGCCCGAGAAGCCCTCGTCCAGCCGCGCTGCTCTGCGCCGCCCGGGATCGGGGAGGGACGGGGAGGGGCGGGGCGGGGGTACGCGCGCACGTCGTCGCCGAGCTCGCTGCCGCGTCGCTGGTGGCGTCGCTGGCGTGCGTGGGCGACGGGTCGCCCTCCGCGATCGGCTAGGAGCACGGCGGGGGCGTCCCCGGCAGGTGCGGCCGCCGGCGCCCCCGCGGGCGGCGCGGCCGTGCGGGGTTGCGGCCCGCCCTCGGCGCCGGAGCCGCCATCCGGGGAGAGGTAGCTCTCCTCGCTCGTCGTCGAGCCGGGGCCCGAGGGCCCCTGTGCGCCCGCCCGCCCCGCCGCCGCGCGAGGGCGCCCCCGGCAGGCGCCGCACCCCGCAGCAGCGCCCGCACGCCTGCCGCCCCCGCCGCCGCCCCGCTCAGCACAAGTGGGGGAGGGCGCGGGGCGGGCGCGGGCCCGCTGGCTCGCCTGGAAGAGCTTGGCGAGGTTGGCGCCGACGGGCTTCGGGGTGAGCATGTAGAGGACGGAGAGGAGGGCGACCGCCAGCAGCGCCCGCTGGACCTCCTGCTGGTGCGCGTTAGAACGGCTCCTTCACCTGCCCCGCCCCGCCGTCAGGCGGGCGAAGGGCGCGCTGGCTCAAGCTGGATGGCGGGGCGGGCCTTGAGGGCGGGAGGAACATCTCGATCATGACGCGGATGAGGTCCGGGCGCGCCGCCCCTGGCCACCCACGGCGTGCACCACTTGAGATGATCAGGAAGACGAGGTACCTGCCCGCCCGCCCGCCGGCCGGCCGGCCGCTCAGAAGGCGCGAGGGAGGGGCCGCGGGGGCGGCGGGCGGACCGAAGATGGAGAGCATGTAGAGGATCTGGGGCAGGAAGTCCGTGAGGATGCGCCCCGCCTGCGCGCCCCGCGCCCCCGCGTCAGCCCCCGCCCCGACGAGTGCGCGGCGGGCGGGGCGGCGCCGGCTCGCCTGGCCCGAGGCGCGTAGTTGACGCGGAGAGGAGACGCCGGTGCACATGTGGACGACCCCCAGCACGATCGACATCTGCGGGGCGCACGCGACGGCGCTGAGCGCGGCGGCCGGGGAGCCGGGGCGCGGGGGCGGGCGGCCTTCATCTTCATGGAGTTGTAGAAGGGCAGCTCCTCGTTGGAGCCCTTCCACACGGGGTCCACCCCCACCGGGTACTGAGCGCCGGCGCGCCCGCGCCTGTCAGGGCCGGCGGCCGCAGGCGGCCGGCGGGACGGCGCCGGCGGGGGCGCACGTCCTGCAGCTGCCCCGCAGCTCGCGACTTCTTCGCCCCTCCTGCGCGCCCGGGACCGCGCTTCAGGGCCGGGCGGGCGCCCCGATGGCAGGAGGGCCCGGGAGGGAGGGGAGGGGAGGGGAGGGCGCGCACGCTCGCCCATCTGTAGCGGACCCGAAGAGGTCGAACGCCAGCGCGAAGACTGCCCCCGGGGACGCGCGCCGGCGTCAGAGGGCGAGGCTGGGGCGGGCGGAGGGCGGGCGGGCGGCGGGGGGCGAGGCGAGGCGCACAGTCGTTGTACATGAAGCCCTGCGCAGGCGGCGGGCGGGCGGGGGGGCAGCGGGCTCCGGTCAGCGGCGGAGGCTCTCCCGGGCGGCGGCGCGCGGCGGGGGCGGGGCGCACGGCATAGATGGAGAAGAGGCCATGAGGAGGAGCACGTAGCGGCCCGCGAACGCCATCTCCACCATCTGCGGCGAGCGGCGCCGCTCAGGCAAGGCCGGCGGCGGCGGGCCGTCCGGACGGGAGGGGGCGGGCCTCGTTGAGGGGCTTGCGGCGAGGGCGCGCTCCTGCGGGGCGGGCGGCGGGCCTCAGCCTTGGCGCCGGGGCGGGGGCGGGCGGGGCGGGCGGGGCGGGGCGGGGCGGGCCCGGAGGACGAGGAAGAGGGCGAAGGCGAGCATGAGGAGGCCGTGGCCGACGTCCCCGAACATCACCCCGAACAGGAACGGGAACGTCACGCACGTCAGCACCGCTGCCCCCCGCGCGCGCGGCCGAGGCCCCAGGCGTCAGCCGTCGGGCCCCCCCTCCCAGGGGGCGGGGGTACCGGGGTTGATCTCGCGGTAACGGGCGACGCCGTACGCGTCGACGATCTCCTGGAAGGCCCGCGTGAACTTGTTCGCCTTGAAGAGCGTCGGCGGGTGGTCCGCCGCGCCCCGAGGCTTGATCGCGTTCAGCACGGACGGCACGGAGACCCCCGAGCGCCGCTGCCCGATCAGCAGCGCCACCTGCGCAGGGGCGCCGCGGCGTCGGCGGGGGCGGGGGCGGGAAGAAGGGAGCGTGAGGGGGTACCCGGACGTCGTCGATGCGGTCGACGGGGCACCAGGCCTCGCCGACCATGACGCGCTTGCGGCTCGCCCCGTCCTTCTCCCGGGCGCTCCTCTCCTTGGAGGCCATCTCGAGGGCGGCCGGCTGCGGGGCCGGGGCCGGGGCGGCCCCCGAGCCGGGGGTGCACGAGGGGGCGGAGAGGAGGTCGGCCCCCGACGCGAAGTGGTTCAGCGCGTGCGCGATCGCCGCCTCCTGCGCGCCCCGCCGTGAGCCGGCGCGGCTTGGAGGCCGCCCCCTCCGGCCCCCTTGGGAGGGGCGCGGCGCACGCGGAGGACGCGCTTCTGCCAGCCGGCGAGCTGCGCGGCGAGGTCCTCCAGCAGCGACTTCCGCTGCACGTCCGTCTGCTCGATCACCTGCCCCCCGCCCCCTCAGGCCCGGGGCCGGGAGCGGGGGCGGGGAGGGGCACGGGGAGGGGCGCACGGAGCGGACGTCGGCGACGCGGCGCTCGACGTCGTCGAGCATCAGCTCCCGCTCCGCCCGTCCTCCGGTAGTGGTACCTGCGGGGAGGCGGGGGCGGCTCAGATGAGGGGGGGGGGGGGGCAGGGCGGGCCGCACTGGTGGACGCCCATGGCGTCGCAGATCTTGGTGAGCTTGTTGCGCGCCGTCTCGCCTGGAAGAACACGATGAAGACCGCCTTCGAGACCGGCTCGTTCTGCGCCGGCAGCTCGACCGGCCCGGCGCGGGAGGAATGGCGGGGCGCCGCACCGTGATGGGTCGGAGATCGGCTCAGCGACGTCGCTGCGGCGCGGCGGGTCGATCGGGGGCGGGGCGGGGCGGAGGGCCGGCGGGCGGCCGGCGGGCGCACCGCGAGCGGAGGTACATGATGCCGCGAAGGGCGCGGAAGCAGAGGCGCTCCAGCCCGCCCATCTTGTCCCGGTTCACCACCCCGAGATGTACCTGCCCGCCCCGCCGGCCCGTCGGCGGCGGCGGCGGCGGCGCCGCCGCCGCTCGCGGGGCGCGTCGCGCACCCGAGGCGTGCGCGGCCGACCTCGCCCCTCCCGATGTAGCTCGCCGTGACCGAGCGCACGATGCTCGACTCCGTGTTCTAAGGCGGCCCCGCGCTCGCCTCGCCGCCGCGCGGGGCGGGCGGCGCGGGACGGGGCGGGGCGGCGCCGGCGGACCTCGAAGATGTCCTGCGCCTTCTTGAGGACGTGGCTCAGCTCGATGAGCTCGTTGTAGTTCTGCTTCAGGAGCGTGTAGTTGCCGTTCATGCGCCGCACGTCCGCCTCGAGGTCGTGCAGGACGCCCTGCCGCGGGGCGTCGGGCGGGGCCGGCGGGGCGACCGGCGGCGGGGGGCCGGGAGGGCGGGGCGGACCCGGAGCGCCTGCACGGAGACGTCGTTGGCGGGGAGGTCGCGGCCCGACTTCTTCGGGAGGCCGGCCTTGGCGATCTCCTCCTCGAAGAAGCGCAGCGTGCGCTCCATGTCGTCGCAGAGCTTGATCGTGTCCGCGAAGCCGCGCTGGAAGGGAGAGCGCCCGTAATTCATCTGCTCGCGCGGTTCAGGAGCGCCCCAGGCGCGGGCGGCTGGTCAAGGAGGCTGGCCGCCGTTTGGGCGGCTAGGAGGGCAACGCACGTCGCGGAGATGGAGGCAGCCAACCTGCGGTGGAGAGCGCGGTCAGCATACGACGAAAGCACTCAAGGGACTATGCACTACGCGTGCACTGTAACTGCACTACGCTGTGCAATGTCAAAGTGAGCGGACGAACTTTTCCAAGTTCGTCCATAGTGCAGTGTGCAGCTTCGAGCGGGATGAAGATCTGCACCAGCTGCATGCTCTCGGACCGCCAGAAGCTCGACTCGGGCGCGGGACCCGCGCTGGTCGGTACGGCCATCGCTGCGGCTGGCGGCTGCCACTCGCAGCCGAAGTTAAACCGCGATCCTCGGTCGAACTGAGCCGCCGTTCGGCGTTCTCCGGGCGACACGGACCGCTGTCACCAAATAACGGGCGGCTGCGTAGCTGGCGAGCAGTAACCGGTTCCGCTGATGCGGTAGGACCTGAAACACCCGCAACGCCGCGAGAACACCGGTCGAAGGCGCCCGCTGATGGGCAAACGATAAAACTGTACCCCGTACCCCGCTCGAGAATTTGATCGGCTCTCGAGCTCCACTTCACGTTCGAATTCATGATCAGGACCGGCCGCGGCGGCGTCAGTCGGCGTCGTCGTAAAACTAAACAGGCGCAGCTCTATCTCAGGGTAGATGCGAGAAGTCGATCCGTGATGTCCGACGGTCGGCGTCGACATCGACGTCGCCGAGTCGCGCATGCGCATCGCGATCGAGCGAGATCTAGACATCCGCGGCCGCGCGTGGATATCCCGCGGCCGGCCGTGCGCCGCGCGTGGATATCGATATCGATGTCGACGCACGTGCACGTGCGCATGCATGCGTACACGTGGCGCCGGCCTTCGAATTCGACTCGCGCGGCCCGGCCGCCGGGCGATCATGCCTCAGGGCTTTCTGCAGCTGCCCCGACCCCTCGATCCATCCTGATCATGATCAATATCCAACATTGGGGAATCTTCACCGAGTCAAAAAGAGCGGGTAATTATAATCAACATTCGGGCCGGGTTTGAAAGAAAAAGGCAAGTTTACGGCATGGCTATACGGCTAAGGAGGCGGAGGGCTGGAGGGATATGTCTTGGCGGCACAGCGGGCACGTGCACTTGATCGTGAGCCAGTTGTCGATGCACTTGCGGTGGAAGTAGTGGCGGCAGGGGAGCTGCCGCAGCTCGACCCCCGGCTCGTAGGCCTCCAGGCACATGACGCAGCTGGCGTCCTCTTCGGAGACGAGGTCCGGCGTGAAGGGCATCTTGGGGAGGGAGTCGAGCTGGGGCCTGCGCGCGAGGCGTGTCAGAGGGGCCGGCGGAGGATGCAGGAGGGACAGGCACCGGGTAGCCGGCTGGCGCTCGGGGTACGAGGGCGACGCGGGCAGCGAGAAGCAGTATCGGCAGCAAGCAAGGAAGGCAGAGGCACATGGCACAGGGATTGCCAGCAGCAGGCCCACCAGAGCACCGGTCTGCAACGAACGTCAGGAGAGAAAGGGGGGGGGGGGGGTGGCGGGGTGGCGGGGGGGGAGATGGCGGGGGGGGGGGGGGAGGGGGGAGGAGGGGTTGGCGAGACTCTGAGAGGGCGGGGGGGGGGGGAGGGGGCGCGGGGGGGGGGGAGGGGGGCGCGGGGGGGGGGAGGCGGACCAGGGAAATCAAGACGACGCATAGGGTCCAGAGCATGTAAGCGCTCTCCTTGCAGCCCTCGCATCGACTGACGAGGACAATGCCGTAGATCCACCTGAGGCGGTCAGGAGGCCGAGGGTCAGGAGGTTGAGGCTGATGATGCTAATGATGACAGAAAGATAGGCACCATGCGAGGGCGAAAAGACCAGCAAGGTTCTCGAACGCTTTCTTGCAGGAGCAGCCCTGCGATTCTGAGGGCCCGCCCGCCGTTGAATCCTGCTGCTGATCGCTCGCCCCCGAAGCAGGGGCCGCTGCTGCAGGCGCGCTGGCGCCTGCAGGGGTCGAGCTCGAGCTCGCGCTTGCAGGCGGCTGCGTCGAGGGGAACGCCTTTCCGAGGACTGAGAATAGCAAAGGAAAGCCTCGTACGCAGATCTGCGACGCGCGGTCAGTCGGCTGGCGGTCGGCGCAGCGGGGCGCCGTCGGATCCGCGGCCGGGACGATGCACCCATACGATCAGCCAAGTTTTCAAGGGCTGGCTCGTTTCCACGTCCCAGCTCAACTTGAGAATCACAATCGAGACGATAATTTCAGCAAGCTGGAACAGAATGAAGACCCTGTTGTGCGTTCGCGCTGTCAGGTGACCAGCGCGCGAGCTCGAGGGGACGGGAGCGGCTAACCAGACGAGCAGGGGCTCCAGCATGCCCCTGTAAACGAGTCAGAGTTATCATCGGTCTATCGGATTGCGCGGGAAGGCCGAGACCTCCGCACCGGATCTCCTCATTGATATTCGAGCGTACCTCTCGAGCCGAAGCAGTCCTGACGAGCGAGGCTCCCTGTGAGCGCGCCCGAGCGAGTTGTTGCGCTTGTTCGCCTCGCACGATCGTCCCGTCGGCGCTGATGTATGTCAAGCTCGCGTTCGCCGACATTGTAAAGCGGCCCGGCGGCCGAACCGCTGGGCCGGCTGCACTGGCGTCTGATGGAAAGGCGAGCTTCTCAGGAGCTCTTCTAGCGCCCAGGATCTGGGGCTCTTCCAATAGCCGATCGCAAACCAACCCTGGCCCGGAGTCGAACCCGCACGCTAGCACTGTCCGCCTGGCCATGGGCCTCTAGATCTATCGCGAGCTCCCGGAGTCCGCGCGCGATATATACGAGCTTGCTATCGCTGGGCGGCTTCCAGCACCGAGGATGCAGCCGCTGCCGAGCGGCTGCATCCGCGCGCTGAGCCGAGCGCCAGACCGGCAGCGAGGCCCGAGGCACGCATGGCCGGCTGCAGCATGCGACGGAGCGGCGCGTCCGCACGGGCCGGAGGCGTGCGCGGCGGCCGGCGCCGGCGGGTGGTTGCCATGCATATGGGGCGCTGCGGGCGCCGGCGCGCGCGGCTCGCCGGGTGGGGCGGATGCGCGGCAGCACGGCAGCGCTGCGGGCGCTGGCGCGGCTTGCCGGCCGCGGGTGGGGCGGAGGCGCGGCTCGCCGGGCGAAGCTGAGGCGCGGGGAGCTCGAGCGGCGGTGCGGCTCGCCGCGCGCCGGGCCGGTGCGGCTCGCCGCCGGGCCGGGTAAGTTGAACCGAGGATTCAGCCGGCGCCGCGGCCGCGCCGCTGCCGCTCCGGGATCCGGCGCCGGCGCCAGACGGCAGACGCTGCAGCTGAGCTAGCGCTGGGCGCGAGACCGGCAGCGAGGCCGGCCGAGGCACGCACGGTGGCCAGCTGCAGCGCTAGCATGCGACGGCCGCGGAGCGGCGCCGGCGCGACCGCGCGGCCGCGGGCCGGAGCTCGAGGCGCGCGCGGCGCCAGCTCGCCGGCCCGCGGATGGGGCGGATGCGCAGCGGCACGGCTCGCCGGGCGAGGCGCGGCGATTGCAAGCGGCGGTGCGGCTCGCCGGGCGGGGCCGGCGCCGGCCGATCGCGAGGCGCCCGGCGCGGCGGGCGGCGTGCGGCGTGCGGCGGAGCCTCCGGATCCGCTCGGCGGAGCTCGAGGCGCTGCGGGCGGCAGCGCTAGCCCGGCGCGGCTCGCCGGCCGCGGGTAGCTATAGGGCGCGCGGAGGCGCCGCGCATGCGGGCGGCAGCCCGGCGCCGCGCGGAGGCGCGGGTGGCGGCGGTGCGGCTCGCCGGGTGGAGCGGATCCGGAGGCTTGGCGGGCGCGCGGGGCGGTGGCCCGTCCGCGGGCGCGGCGGTGCGGCTTGCCGGCTGGGGCGGAGGCGCTGCGGGCGGTGGCGCGGCGCGGCTCGCCGGGCGGGGCGCGCGGAGGCGCGGGGGGCGGCGGTGCGGCTCGCCGGGTGGAGCGGATCCGGAGGCGTGGCGGGTGCGCGGTGGCCATGGCGCGGCTCGCCGGGCGCGCGGGGCGGTGGCCCGGCCGCGGGCGCGGCGGTGCGGCTTGCCGGCTGGGGCGGAGGCGCTGCAGGCGGTGGCCCGGCGCGGCTCGCCGGGCGGGGCGGAGGCTCGGAGGCGCGGGGGGCGGGGCGGTGCGGCTCGCCGGCTCGCGGTGGCCATATGCATATATATGCATGGCGCGGCTCGCCGGGCGCGCGGGGCGGAGGCGCGGGGGGCGGCGGTGCGGCTCAGCGGCTCATGATCACGGGGCGCCGCGCCCGGCGGGGCGGAGGCACAGCGGGCGGGGGGCGGTGCGCAGGGCTTAAGTTTCAAGTTTTGTTTCATTGTATCATGATCGATATATCATATATAGCGTTAAAGGTCGAATATTAATTCGCTTTTGCCGCTGCGAGCTACTACTAGGCTATATATGTATTGCAGTTGATCATGAAATCTGCCCCGCCGGCCAATGGCCAGGCCTACGCCTAGCTATAGCTCTAGTGAGCGTTAGCTGCAGCCTGCAGATGCGGCCTTTCAAGTTTGTTAATTTAATTTAAAATTTAGACCCCACGTGCACCTTGCAATTGCACATCATGGCATCCTGAGACGAGCAGGGACGGAGGCGCGCGCGAGTCGAATTCGAACTCGGAAGACCTAGTAAGCATTCTGTTCCTATAGCTAGTTGTAAGGTACCGGTATATATATAATAAATAAGGAAGCCTCGGACCGGAAGGACCTTAAGCTAACGAACAGTCACTGAGTAACGATCACGGGATAACTTGAAAGCGGAAATCGAAATGTAAATCATGCGCGCATATGCATGCGCATGCGCAGTGCCAGGCGCCGCACTGCGCGCGGCACACGTACGCGTGCGAATCGAAAGCGCCTCTCCGGATCTGAGCTCGAAGCTCACATACATATATATGCAGGTACATGTAGCGGATCCGGATCCGGACGTTTCGAATTTGAAGTTCGAATTCGACAACTTGAAAATTCTGTGGATCCTGGAAGGAAAAAGACGACTGGGATGGACTGGGCGAGGACCTTAGCTGCTAGCTGTGAGAAAACGTGGAGGACCCGCGGCCGGCGCGGCGGCACGGGCAAACGTGGAAAAAAATTGAAGTGGGAAACGGACGGAACGGCCGGCATGGCTGCTTAAAGCAAATTGCGCATTGACATGCCGCTGAAGCCGCTTGGAACTTTTGAAAGAAGCTCAGTACTAGTACTAGTGGCCCTCGCTGATCACGCTGACCATGACGAGCCCGGCGGCCCGCGATCGGGCTCCTGCAGATGGACTGTGCAAGCGATATCGCCCCGTGGCCATATGAATCAGATACCGCTCTGATCCAAGTCGACGTCCAGGGCCGGGCGCCCGGCTAGATGCAGAGCTCGAGGTCCGGCGGGATGAAAAAGTCTTGGTGCAGATCCGAACTCAAACGGGGTCTAGATCTGCCGAGTGAATTGCACGCGCAATTCGAAATAAGCGCCGATTTCAAAACTTCATGATCATATATACGAAAATCGGAACTTTGAAACGGACTTGTTTGCGTAACCCCTTCGTCGTTCATGGGGGTGCGTCACGAAAAGACGTAGAAGACCTCGCGCTCGTCTCCTCCGTCGGTGGCGTACACGATTCTCGGCTTCTTCTCCGGAGGCTGCGGGAAATGAAGGAAGGGTACCGGTTAATCATTATATATAACGTTCGACCAGAGCAGGCCTAGGGGCCGGGGAGAAATGCGATGGCCCCGTGCACGTGGGCACCTTGGACGGGCTGTCGAGCTCTGGTTCCGCGTCGTTGTCGGCGCCCACACCGCTGGTGCCCGCGATGGCAGCCTCGATCGCGACAGCGCTGGTGGCGAGCAGCACCGGCGCCGGCGCCGTCGGGTCCGGACCCGTCCCGTGCCGCTCCGGATCCGGATCCGAAGTCGACGCCGGCGCTCGGCGCTCCACGCTCGCGAAGGCGTGCACGGCCCGATCGTGATCATGATTGCCGTCCACGGCCATATGCAGCTGCAGGTCCGAGGGCCGGCCTGGATACGGGGCGTGAGGGCCCGCAAAAGGAACCCAGGAACGAAAGAAAAGGAAAGCGCGAACGGGAGCGAGGCGCGGAGGCATCGACGTCGGGCGCGGCGTCGGGATCCAGGGGGAGCGCGGGCTCTTGGTCGGGCGAGGTCGAGGCCGACTCCGGCCCCGACCGGTACTCGGTCCTCGAGCACGGAGGCCCCGCCAACGGCGCGCTGCAGCTCGCCACCGCTAGCACTGCGCAACGGTTGCGGTTCCGGTCAACCGGATGTGGTTTAATTTCGGATCGGATCCGGATCCGGATCCGGCCGCGCCGGGGGTGGAAGCCGGGTCTACTATAGCTATAGCTATAGCTAGGCTCGATATTTATCTATAGCGCATCCATGCTCATATGTAGCGCGTTCCGTCCTCACCTACATGATCATGCTCGATGTCGTGATCACTGGAACCCGTGGTTGCAGCAGGGCTCGAGCTTGGGGCACGCCCGGGAAATCCGTCCGAACTCGAATCCGCAGCCGACGCTGAAGCCTCTACGTCTCGCGGCTGGCGATCGGGTCCGCGGTCGTGGCCGTCGGGCACGAACCCGCCTGCAGCTGCGAACGCGTGCGCAGGCGCGATGCCGCCGCTGGACGATCGCGACGCCGGCGTCGACAGCGGGTGCGGCGCGAAACGGGTCGACGTCCCGTCCGCCTCCGACGCCGACGCCGACCACGACCGCGAGCTCGACGCGCCCGCGACGGGCGCGGACGCGTACGCGCTCGACGTCGACGCCACCCCCTCGGGATTCGAGGCCGGATCCGCGGCTTGGGAGACCGAGGGCGCCGGCGCGTGCGCCGAAGTCTCGGCCGCGGGGCGCGCTGCTGGCGGCCATTGCAGAACGCTCGAGTTCGAGCTCAAGGTTCCAGCCGCGCCTGGTGCTGGGATCGAGGGATCGAGGCCTGGGGCGGGCTGCGGGAAGGGGAAGAGCTGCGGCATGGCCATGGGGAACATCTGCGCGCCGACCGCAAATTCGCGTAAGCAGATCTAGATCATCGGATCGAAGAGCTCGGAAGGAGCGCGAGCGTGGTGCGCGCGCGTCTCGCGGCCATCCATCTCACCGGAAGCGCTTGGACATTCCGGCCGCGGGGGTCCGAATCCGAGGCCCACCAGTCGGGTGACAGGATCAGCGCCGAGGCGGCCTGTCGAGAGAACCGATCGCGAGCTCGAGGTCAGAAACCCCGTACGCGCCCGCGCCGGCCTCGCTCACGCATGTAAGCCATATAATTAGCCGCGTCCGACCGTCGGACAGACGTCCGGGTGCTAGAGAGTGCGCGGCTAGCTATAGGGCCGGGAAAGCCATATAGCGCACGCACTTGAAGCTGGAGGCTGGGGAGGCGCGGGGCCGTCGCGGCCTTCCATCGCTCGAAGAGGTCGCGGGGCGGGGCTGGCGCCGTGGGCGCGGCCGCGGCCGGCGGCTCCGAGATCGTCGACGCCGCCACGAAGAGGAGGGCCGCTTCCACCCGAAGCAGCGACCTGCGCTCGCCCGAATGTCAAATCCCGCTGCGCGAATGCAAGTGCGAGTGCGGCCGCGGAAATCTAGATTTCGGTCCAAATTACGGCGCTCACTTCAAGAAGGAGGCGACGTCGGGGTTCCAGCTGAGCATCCGGGCGCGCTGCAGGAGGCGCAGCCCGCTGACCTCGCCCACCAGCATCACCTCCACTTGAAGCGCAATGCGGTTGAACTGCGAAAGAAGACCAAGCGGAAGTGAGCGCCGACTGCCGGCCGGTATCGGCCCGGGACCGCAAGTGCACGTGGTCCCTCGCTTGCGCATGCGATCACGAAATCGCGATCGATATATTTATTATGGTTATATTTAATTAAGCGCCGGTTGCACCTTGGCCACTGCTTCCGCTGGCGTGTCGCATTTTAAGCTCCTCGCGTCGACGTCCATACCCGCGATAAACACTGCTGGCGACGTCGACGAACTCTGCGCCCCAAATTAAATAAAACATGCGTGGTCATGCCGATGCATATGATCATGATTAGGCCAGGACGAGAATTCGAATGAAGTCGGATATCGTGATGGTCATGCATATGGGGAGCCGGTTACCTTAAGGATCTCGCTGGATAAGGAGCTCAAGAACTGCGGAGCAGCCGGAGAAGTCGACGAGAGGTTGCCGGATCTCGACGTTGACGCAAGCGCCACGGCCATGGCCAGGCGGTGGCGCTCTTGCACGAAGCCATCGACGTCGCGTATTCTCCTGCAAACAGCCACCGGCCATGGCCAAAACGTCAGCGGGCCGTGCCACGGTGCGCGATCATATGCATGGTCAATTGTAAAGGGCGCGGCACAGGCTGAAAGAAGCTCGATCTCACCCCCAGAACTCGTGCACTTCGGGCGAAGAGTCGTAGATGCGACGCGCAGCGGCGCAGTCACGAACAGATGCGCTGACTCGCTCTCGGTCGGCGGGGTCGACGATGCCGCCTTCGAACGCGAGTGCCGACGACAACACGCCAATCGCTCGTTCCGTCTTTGCCACGAAGCGAACATCCGACATTGGCGGGCCAGGCGACTGGACGCCACGTGCACCAGCTGCAGCCGAAGACCTAAGACCGCCTACAGCTACAGATTCGAACGAATGTGCATGTGCGATGAGCAGGCGCGCTATATATAGCTAGCTGGAGATGCCGCAGTGCGGAATGAGAGCTGATTGCGATGAACTATTTAGGTACGTTGTCGCTATTTAGGTCGATGAACGCCGCACGTACATACGATGGGGTCTGCGGCCCGAGGTCGACAAGATCCAGCTTCAGCTGCAGTCGTCGATATCCAATGCTCGAGCTCACGCCGATTCCGACACTCATCGGAAGTGCTTAGCCCTTCGCAGATGCGCCATGCATCCGTGCGCCATGATGTCAAGTGGCCGCGGCCGCAGGCTGTTCCAAATATGGAACGCTCGTCGTGATGAAGCCGATGAACGGCACAGGCGAATCGAACGTCGGCCGAAGGCAGTGCGGCAGCGAGCGCTCAGCGGCTCAGCTGCAGCGGCCGGAATAGCGCTCTCCTGCTTCTGCCAGGCTGATGCACTGTGACAGATCGCGTGATATGCTGAGCGCGCGTACGCGCGCGGAGGGAGCGCTGCTGCTCAGCGGCTGGCCTGCTGGCAGGCTGCAGCTGCTGCTGCTCAGACGCGGTCTCGCGAGTCGCGAATCTCGCGATCGCTTCGACGATGCAGCGCCACAGTAGCGGCCCGACGTCGACAGCCTGGCAGGCATGTACCGTGGTACCCCCAGGATACATGCACGATACGTACGTATACGATGATAAGTTGAAGACCTGATCATGAATTAGAATTTCGAAATCGATCGGAAGTGAAATGACCGGCCGCCGCCGGCCCGGCCGGCCGCGGGCGGCGGGCGAGCCGCGGCCCGGGCGGCGGGCGCGCCGCGGCGCCGGCCGCCGGCACCGGGTAGCTACCTGCGACATTATTAAGAATTCGAAAGAAAGAATTCGAAAGAATTATTAATGTTAATCGCCGAGTTGGCGCCCGCCAGCGCTAGCGCTGCGCATGCGCGCGCAGACTGCGCGCGCAGCCAGAACTTATATGACTCATGATCATGATCAGCTAGCTAAAGCTAGCCTAGCTAGCTGCAGCCTGCAGGCTGCAGCTTCAACATTAACAGCTGCAGCTGCATGCGCGAACTCGAACGCGTGCATGCGCAGAGTGACATGAACATCGATATCTTTGTACATCGATATCGTCGAGTACTAGCTATATAGCCTAGTAGTCTTCGAATTGTTTGAAAGTTTGCATTACTCTACCCCCCTCAGCTCAAACCAGGACACATGCAATTGCAAAACTTGAAATGAAAGTAATTAATTAAAAGTAATACATATTTATCATATTAAATAAAGTAATACAATTCCAGCCTCATAGCAGGAATGCGCCTGAGCCCGGCCGGGCTGCCGGGGTCTCGAGTGTGAAAAGAAATTAACACAATTCGCGCGCATGAATAGGTTCAGATCAATCACTCAAAATAATAAGGTAATTTCCGAGTTTTACATTGATACGACTCAATCGACGATTGGCTTAAATTGGTAATATTAAATTAGTGTTTTTACAAGATCCGTGCTCCTGCGGAGCACTAAGTACGGCGAAGCCTCGCGGACGCCCTCGCCGCTGTTACAGTAGGCCTATATATATAGGGCACTCAGCGACTGGCCAGCGGCCTGGCCGATCGCGAACAGCTTTCTGCAGCTGGCTGGAAGCTGGCTGGCTGACGGCCAGTCCAGCTAGCGCTGGCCGGCTAGAGGAATATTAATTTACTGAGGAACTAAAGGGTGGAGCAGATTGAGAAGAGATTAATTATAATATTGTTGGGAAGGAGGCCCGGGAGGGGCGAGGTTCTCGCGGCCAGGCGCATGCACAGAGCTTGCGAATCGCTTAAACAGAATCTCGCGATCGAATGTATATAGCATCGATGTGCGGGGCTGCGGAGGCGAGGGCGCGCGGAAAGACGTGCAGGTCCATGCAGGATCGAATTTTCGGGGTCGGCTGGATTCTCGCGCCCTGTCGCGTCCTCGGAGCTCGCGAAAAGCTTAACAAAGATCTCAAATTACTATTGTAGCGATGCGCACGCGCGAGGATGCGAGGGCGCGCGGAAAGCTGTGCAGGTCCGTATACGTACAGGATCGAATTTTCGGGGTCGGCTGGGTCCTCGCGGCTCGGCGCATACGCAAAGCGTGCGGAAGTCTTTGCCTACATCTCAAATGCTTATGCTATTGTTCCGCGCATGCGCCGCGGCGTGGGCGCGCGGAAAGATGTCCGGGTCCGTGCAGGATCGAATTTTTGCCGTCGGCTGGGTTCTCGTGCTCTTTCGCGTCTTCGAAGCTTGTGGAAGGCTTTGATAAAATCTCAAATGAATATTGTAGCGATGCGCATGCGCGAGAATGCGAGGGCGTGCGGAAAGATGTTCAGGTCCGTACAGGATCGAATTTTCGGGGTCGGCTGGGTCCTCGCGGCCTGGTGCATTTAGAGACCGTGCGGAAGTCTTCTTCTACATCTAAAATGCATATGCTATCGTTCCGCGCATGCGCCGCGGCGTGGGCGCGCGGAAAGATCTCCGGGCCTGTCTAGGATCGAATTCTTGCCGTCGGGTATGTCCAGGATCGAATTTTTGCGTCGGCTGGGTTCTCGTGCCCTGTCGCGCCTGCAGAGCTTGCGAAAAGCTTTAAAAAGGAGTCAACTGAAAATTGTAGCGATGCGCTCGCGTGAGGATGCGAGGGCGCGCGGAAAGTTGTGCAGGTCCGTCCAGGATCGAATTTCCGGGGTCGGCTGGGTCCTCGCGGCCCGGCGCATTTAGAGACCGTGCGGAAGGCTTCTTCTACATCTCAAATGCTTATGCTATCGTTCCGCGCATGCGCCGCGGCGCGGGCGCGCGGAAAGATCTCCGGGCCTGTCTAGGATCGAATTTTTGCCGTCGGGTACCTTCCTGCGCTCTTCCGGCTCCGAAAAGCGGATTTCGGGGGTGCGCAGGCGCTGCTATGTCTATGCGCGCCCGTACGCATCGATTGCGCGCGTCGCGGGACCGGCCGGAACCGGCCGGATCAAATTTTCGGCCGACTCTTCGCACTGGAGCGTCGACGGCGCGCGAAATCGGGTTTGCGGCGATGCGCTCGCCCTCGCGCGTCATTCTGTATCGTTCTGGGGCGTTCCTGGCGCGATTTTGTCGCGGGACCGGGCGGGACCGGGTCCCACCTTCTGACTCGGACTGGATTTGTCGGAGGTTAAGAACCGGAATTGATCCAGAGGAATATTCGATATTCGCGCGACGCCCACGGGAGAGCGGTCGTCTTAGGGGAGCCAGGACGCTAAAATTGGCTCTAGAGAGGTCTGTGGGGGTTCGGGTGGCTGTGTGACTAGCAGCAATCGCGTCTGTGTCGAGGCAAAATTAATAATTCTGCCTCGAGGGAGTGCGACACGGAAATTATTTAGCAGGGGGGATCTCGAGTGGAAAAAAAGGTTAAAAAAGGAATTTAGATCGTCGGTTTTTGGGTTTGAGACAAGATCCGTGCTCCTGCGGAGCACTAAGTACGGCGAAGCCTCGCGGACGCCCTCGCGGCTGTCACAGTAGGCCTACAGGGCATTCACCGACTGCCAGGCTGGCCAGCGGCCTGGCCGATCGCGAACAGCTTTCTGGCTGGAAGCTGGCTGGCTGACGGCCAGTCCAGCTAGCGCTGGCCGGCTAGAGGAATATTAATGTACTGAGGAAATAAAGGGTGGAGCAGATTGAGAGGAGATTAATTATATAATATTGTTGGGAAGGAGGCCCGGGAGGGGCGAGGTTCTCGCGGCCAGGCGCATGCACAGATCTCGCGAATCGCTTAAACAGAATCTCGAATTCGAATGCATATAGCATCGATGTGTAGGGCTGCGGAGGCGAGGGCGCGCGGAAAGATGTGCAGGCGTGGCCAGGATCGAATTTTTGCGTCGGCTGGATTGCCGCGCCCTGTTGCGTCCGCAGAGCTTGCGAAAGGCTTTTAAAACATCTCTGATGAATATTGTAGCGATGCCCGTGCGTGAGGATGCGAGGGCGCGCGGAAAGATGTGCAGGTCTGTCCAGGATCGAATTTTCGGGGTCGGCTGGGTCCCCGCGGCCCGGCGCATCCGTAAAGCGTGCGGAAGGCTTCTTCTACATCTCAAATGCTTATGCTATTGTTCCGCGCATGCACCGCGGCGTGGGCGCGCGGAAAGATGTCCGGGCCCGTGCAGGATCGAATTTTTGCCGCCGGCTGGGTTCTCGTGCTCTTTCGCGTCTTCGAAGCTTGTGGAAGGCTTTGATAAAATCCCAAATGAATATAGTAGCGATGTGCTTGCGTGAGGATGCGAGGGCGCGCGGAAAGACGTGCAGGTCCGTGAAGGATCGAATTTTCGGGGTCGGCTGGGTCCTCGCGGCCCGGCGCATCCGTAAACCGTGCGGAATGCTTTGTCTACATCTCAAATGCTTATGCTATTGTTCCGCGCATGCGCCGCGGCGTGGGCGCGCGGAAAGATGTCCGGGTCCGTGCAGGATCGACTTTTTGCCGTCCGCTGGGTTCTCGTGCTCTTTCGCGTCTTCGAAGCTTGTGGAAGGCTTTGATAAAATCTCAAATGAATATTGTAGCGATGCATGCGCAAGAATGCGAGGGTGCGCGGAAAGATGTTCAGGTCCGTCCAGGATCGAATTTTCGGGGTCGGCTGGGTCCTCGCGGCCTGGTGCATTTAGAGACCGTGCGGAAGTCTTCTTCTACATCTCAAATGCTTATGCTATCGTTCCGCGCGTGCGCCGCGGCGTGGGCGCGCGGAAAGATGTCCGGGCCCGTGTGGGATCGAATTTTTGCCGTCGGGTACCTTCCTGCGCTGTTCCGGCTCCGAAAACCGGATTTCGGGGGTGCGCAGGCCCTGCTATGCCTATGCGCGCTAGTGCGCATCGATTGCGCGCGTCGCGGGACCGGCCGGAACCGGCCGGATCAAAATTTCGGCCGACTGTTTGCACTGGAGCGTCGAGGGCGCCCGAAACCGAGTTTGCGGCGATGCGCTCGCCCTCGCGCGTCATTCTGTATCGTTCTGGGGCGTCCCTGGCGCGATTTCGTCGCGGGACCGGGCGGGACCGGGTCCCACCTTCTGACTCGGACTGCATTTGTCGGAGGTTAAGTACCGGAATTGATCCAGAGGGAAATTCGATGTCGTGCGACGCCCACGGGCGAGCGGTCGTCTTAGGGGAGCTAGGACGCTAAAAATGGATCTAGAGGGGTCTGTGGCGGTTCGGGCAGCTGTGTAATGTCCATCAATCGCGTCCGTGTCGAGGCAGAATTAACAATTCTGCTTCGAGGGAGTGTGACACGGAAATTATTTAGCAGGGGGGATCTCGAGTAGAAAAAAAGGTTAAAAAAGGAATTTCGGTCGGCGGTTTTTGGGTTTGAGACAAGATCCGTGCTCCTGCGGAGCACTAAGTACGGCGAAGCCTCGCGGACGCCCTCGCGGCTGTCACAGTAGGCCTATAGGGCACTCAGCGACTGGCCAGCGAATGCATATAGCATCGATGTGCGGGGCTGCGGAGGCGAGGGCGCGCGGAAAGATGTGCAGGCGTGGCCAGGATCGAATTTTTGGCGTCGGCTGGGTTGTCGTGCGCTGTCGCGCCCGCAGAGCTCGCGGAAAGCTTTAAAACGATCTCAAATGCATATTGTAGCGATGCGCTCGCGTGACGATGCGAGGGCGCGCGGAAAGCTCTGAGCATGCGCCGCGGCGTGGGCGCGCGGAAAGATGTGCAGGCCCGTTCAGGATCGAATTTTTGCGTCGGCTGGGTTCTCGTGCCCTGTCGCGCCCGCAGAGCTTGCGAAAAGCTTTAAAAAGATCTCAACTGAATACTGTAGCGATGCGCTCGCGTGAGGATGCGAGGGCGCGCGGAAAGATGTGCAGGTCCGTGAAGGATCGAATTTTCGGGGTCGGCTGGGTCCCCGCGGTCCGGCGCATCTGTAAAGCGTGCGGAATGCTTTGTCTACATCTCAAATGCTTATGCTATCGTTCCGCGCATGCGCCGCGGCGTGGGCGCGCGGAAAGATCTCCGGGCCTGTCTAGGATCGAATTTTTGCCGTCGGGTACCTTCCTGCGCTCTTCCGGCTCCGAAAAGCGGATTTCGGGGGTGCGCAGGCGCTGCTATGTCTATGCGCGCCAGTACGCATGGATTGCGCGCGTCGCGGGACCGGCCGGAACCGGCCGGATCAAATTTTCGGCCGACTCTTCGCACTGGAGCGTCGACGGCGCCCGAAATCGAGCTTGCGGCGATGCGCTCGCCCTCGCGCGTCATTCTGTATCGTTCTGGGGCGTCCCTGGCGCGATTTCGTCGCGGGACCGGGCGGGACCGGGTCCCACCTTCGGACTCGGACTGCATTTGTCGGAGGTTAAGTACCGGAATTGATCCAGAGGGAAATTCGATTTTCGCGGGATGCCTACGGGGGAGCGGTCGTCTTAGGGCAGCTACGACGCTAAAAATGGATCTAGAGAGGTCTGTGGGGGTTCGTGTGGCTGAGTGACTAGCAGCAATCGCGTCCGTGTCGAGGCAGAATTATTAATTCTGCCTCGAGGGAGTGCGACACGGAAATTATTAAGCAGGGGGGATCCGGCCGGATCAAATTTTCGGCCGACTCTTCGCACTGGAGCGTCGACGGCGCCCGAAATCGAGCTTGCGGCGATGCGCTCGCCCTCGCGCGTCATTCTGTATCGTTCTGGGGCGTCCCTGGCGCGATTTCGTCGCGGGACCGGGCGGGACCGGGTCCCACCTTCGGACTCGGACTGCATTTGTCGGAGGTTAAGTACCGGAATTGATCCAGAGGGAAATTCGATTTTCGCGGGATGCCTACGGGGGAGCGGTCGTCTTAGGGCAGCTACGACGCTAAAAATGGATCTAGAGAGGTCTGTGGGGGTTCGTGTGGCTGAGTGACTAGCAGCAATCGCGTCCGTGTCGAGGCAGAATTATTAATTCTGCCTCGAGGGAGTGCGATGCGCTCGCCCTCGCGCGTCATTCTGTATCGTTCTGGGGCGTCCCTGGCGCGATTTCGTCGCGGGACCGGGCGGGACCGGGTCCCACCTTCGGACTCGGACTGCATTTGTCGGAGGTTAAGTACCGGAATTGATCCAGAGGGAAATTCGATTTTCGCGGGATGCCTACGGGGGAGCGGTCGTCTTAGGGCAGCTACGACGCTAAAAATGGATCTAGAGAGGTCTGTGGGGGTTCGTGTGGCTGAGTGACTAGCAGCAATCGCGTCCGTGTCGAGGCAGAATTATTAATTCTGCCTCGAGGGAGTGCGACACGGAAATTATTAAGCAGGGGGGATCTTGAGTGGAAAAAAAGGTTAAAAAAGGAATTTAGATCGTCGGTTTTTGGGTTTGAGAAAGAGGCTTTGCCTGAAAGAGGCTTCGCCTGAAAATTGTGCTGGTTCTATGTACCCCCTGACAAACGGGTACGCGCTCCATCCCGTTGCAGCGGCTGCTCCGGCTGCAGGTTACTTGCCAGATAGCTGGATAGCTCGAGCAACGCGTCTTGACTCTCTTGATCTCTTGATCTCTTGAGTATACACCCTGAGCTGTCGAGCTGCTGGACTCTGGAACCACTTCTAATGCAGTGCGCGTACGCGTGCGCCGTGCTGCCGGACGGTGGCGAGGCAAGCAGAGCCGCTTTGAACGTGGCCCTTGCGGCTTCCGCCGATCGCTTGTCCATCTGCCTCTCCAGCTCGCTCCGTGACGGGCCGGTAAGCGAGCGCGTCCACGACGCGACGCCCCTAGCGATTGACGTGCGCCTCACAGTTTGATGCGCTCATGCGACTCGTTGGGGAGTGCTACAGCCAAGCAATCGTTGCCCGGCCCGCGCTCGATGTCAGGGTTCTCGTCGCTGCGACGCCCGAGGACCCCATGGCAGGTCTGGAGCTGCATCCCGACATCGAGATCGTGTATTGCCCTTCCGGATACGTGCCAGGTGCAGCGCAACCCCGGCGGCCCCCCGATGCTGTCTGACACCGCCGCGCGACATCCCAACAGAACTCACGCCGGACGCTCTGAACGGCAAGCGAAGGCAACGCGGAGGTCTGGCGCCCGTGCGAGTCGAGCGCACACCGCAAGCCATCGCTCCGCACGAGCCAGCGCCGTCCTCGAGTCGCTGGCCGGCCTTCCGGACCGTGGCTTTCGGCGGGACGTTCGACCGGCTTCACAACGGGCACAAGCTCCTCCTCACCGTCGCCGCGCTCGCATGCACGCAGAAGATCTACGTCGGCGTCACGGGCGCGCCCCCGGCCCGCGAGGCGCCTGCCGTTGCCCCCTCGTCTCTTCTGAGCGGGGCGCAGACGGGCCGGCGATGCTGAGCAAGAAGAAACACAAAACGCTCATAGAGCCGGTCGAGCTCCGCATGGCCCGCGTCAGAGCCTTCCTGCGCTCCTCCAAGCCCCACATCGAGATCGAGGCGCGCCGGCGTCGAGCCACAGCGCCCCGCCAGGCGCTGACGCGTCGCGCGGGCAGATGATACGCCTCGAAGAGCCCTACGGGCCCACGACCGTCTCTGCGGAACTCGAGTGCCTCGTCGTCAGGTGCCCTCCGAGGCCCTCCCCGGACGCAGATCCGAGGGGCGCCCAGCTGACGGTGCCCGCAGCCAGGAGACCGAGGCCGGCGGCGAGGCGATCAACAGAACCCGCGGGGAGCGCGGCCTGAAGCCGCTGAGCCTCCTCGTGATCCCCCACGTCTCCGCCAGCGACTCCAGGCGCGTCCGTGTCCCCCGCTCCCGCCCTGTGCGCCCCCCTAAATGGCCTCTGCATTTGTCAGGAGCGTAGAGGGGAAGGCGAGCAGCTCCTGGCTCAGGCACCGCGAGTGGCAGGCTCAGGTGTGGTCCCACCCTTCCCCCCCCCGCGCGCTCAACATCTACGTACCCCTCGTCTAACTGCGTGCCCAGGGCAAGTGCTGCCTCGAGGGCTGCGAGAAGCCCCTTGGCGAGCAACCTTTCTACGGCGAGGCTGTATAGCGCCGGCGGGCTGGCTCGGCCGTCCTGCCTGGCTCCCTTCCCCCTCTCTCCCCGAGTCTTTGCCCTGCGGGCATCCCGGACCTCGGCCGGCGCCCATCCTCCTCTCGTCCATCCCAATCATCGGATCCCCCGAACGCTGCGCAGCGGCTCCAGGGTCCAGATCAGAGCGCGTCGTCAAATCAAAAAATTAACGTCGGCTGGTACTCCCGGTCCATTTGCTTACAGACCATCTAGATGAACGCGAACGCGCGCGCGCGCGCGGGTGCCGCGGCGCCAGCGCCAGCGCTGCGGCGAGCTCCGAGATAACAGTTCGAGCTCGAGCGATACCGCACGCTTGGAACAATTGCAAGCGGAGCCCATCGCAGAGCGCCAGCCGCGACTGCATGAGCGCGCCTCGTGCGTCGATCCAGAGCTAGCGCTCGTACCCCCCGGCCCCCTCGAGCCCCAACCTCCGAAGACGGAGGCGCGGTCGACTTCGATTCTCAACCGGCTCCAGCAGCGCCTCAGTATCAGTCCGGTCCATCACGCTTAAAGGACGTCCGCTACTGCGCCCAGCCGCCATGCTGAGCACCGTCACACAAGTTCACGACGCCGTGCGTTCGGGTCGCGGGGCCCGCCACGGTCTTTTCAGACGTAGCGGCGCAGATCGATGAGATCAAGAACCTGGGCGTCGAAGGGTGCGATCCTGGCTTCGTCTGATTGACAATCCAGTCCCTCGGCTGCTGATCAGAGGTTGTGTGTCCGCCTGCCGCGCAGGTGCACTTTCGGAGAGCACCGCATTCGGGTCGTTGGGAGAAGGATAGAGCGCGGCCTGACCAACGAGAGCAGTAAGATCCACAAGGGCGTCGCCGTACGTCCTCTCCGAGGCTCTCAGGCACCCCCGCGGCTGGCGCTGAGCGGGGCGCAGTACACGACAGATGTATTTAACCCGAACAACACGTTCCGAGAGCGCATCCTCTTTCGCGTCGAGTACCTTGCCGGTCCGCCAGCGGACGCGCCACCGGCCCGGTCAGCGGCGTCCGCGGCCGACGCAGCGGCGTGTCTGCAGGCAAGCCCCTCTTCCTGGCGTTCTCGAGCAGCCGGGGCACGATCCACGAGCAGGTCAAGATCCACGAGCAGACCGCCTTCCTCGGTGCGCCCCCGCGCCCCCGCGCCCCGCGCCCCGCGTCCGTTCCTGTGCCCGCCGCTCACTCGCACCCGCCCTGCAGGCGGGCCCTTCAACTGGATCTTCTGTGCGTTCGCCGCTCGCCCGCCCCGCGGCCGCCGCGCGCCGCCCCCCCAACTAACCGCCATGCCCCTCCCCGCGCAGACAAGGCGAGCAACCGCGCCGGCGGCCGGCCGCTCGCGTGCGGCGCCAACTTCCGTGCGGCTCACGCGGGTGGCAGGATCCGATGAAGAACAACGCCCTCACGGACATCGAGCCCCTCAAGTTCCTGGACGTCGTCCAGGTGCCCCCCGGCCGCCGCCTCGGCCGCCCGGCCGCCGCGCGCCGAGCGGCTCGGGGGCGGGCGGGCGCAGACGTACCTGATCGACGTGGTGCGGGAGGCGCCGGAGCGGCCCAACTTCGCCTCCGCCGACTTCGTCAAGGAGCTCTGGAAGGACCGCCTCGACCTCAAGGAGGCCCGCCAGATGTACGACAAGGTCCGCGCTGCCTCCTTCCCCTCCCTTCCCCCCCCCCCCTCCCCCCCCTTCCCCACCCCCCTGAATGCCCGCTACCTCAGGTTAAATACGTTGAGTGCCCCTGATGGCGTTCCCTGCCGGTTTGTCCCCACGCCGTGTCCGTCCCTTGACCGCCCCCTACCCCAGGTCAAGGACTGGGGAGACTTGACCCAGTTCGTCGTGGTGGACATCAGGTTCGAGTCCGCGCGGGGGGCTTCTTCCCCTTCCGCCGCCGAAGCGCGCGCGCAGCTTCAGCAGCTCGAAGCTCGAGGCGCGCCTGCGCGACGCGATCGAGGAGCTCGATACTGCGGTACCCCGTACCCCCCCGCTCCCTTCCCCGTGCGCTGCGGTACCCCCCGAGCGGGTACGCGGCAGGTCCCGTCGAAGGGGCGCGACCCGACGGCGCCCAAGCCGCAGACGACCCCTCTCCCCGCCGACGTGAGCCGCCCTGGACCCCGCGGGCGCGCCCGCGCCGAACCCCGCACCCCCGCAGGTCATCGAGCGCACGAAGAGCCTCTCCCGCTCCTCCTCCTTCGCCGTACCCCTCGCCACCGGACTCTCCCGCCAGGCGAGACCTCGCCCCGGCACCGACAGCCTCCCGGACCGCTATTTCTTTTGCCGACGCGGCGCGCCGCAGAGCTCGATATCGCAACCCCGGAGCTTCGGGCCGGGCACCATCAGCCCCGCCCACGGCGCCGGTGCGGCTCCTCGCCGCCGCCGCCGGCCCGCCCCGCCAGGGGGGGCGCTCACGGGGTGCGGGTGCGGGGGCAGGCCTGACGCCGAAGCCGTCGGTGATCCGGAGCCAGACCTTCCGGCGGGCCTCCATGACCGACATCCCCGACCCCGCCCTCGTCGCCCAGGCCCACGGTGCCGCCCCGCGCCCCGCGCCCCGCCCGCCCGCCCCGCCCCCGCCGAGCCGCGCCCCGCAGAGGCGGCGTCGTTCGCGAACAGCCGGCGCTCGTCGGCGCCCGGGCAGCAACCGCGCTCCATCATCCCCACCGTCGAGGAGGTCCCCTCCGGCCCCGCCCCCCTCGCGCTCGTTCGCCGCGCCGCTCACGCGCCCCGCAGGGCCCCGAGTACGACCCCGTCCACCACTTCGACGCCCCCGCCGCCCCCGCGCTCCGCGTCGACGAGGTCTCCGGCCCCACGCCCTACGAGACTTCCCACGTCACGCCGGTGCGCGACCCGTGCCCCCCTCCGCCGAGGCCCCGCTGCAGTAACGCCATACCCCCGGGCCCGCAGTTCGACCAGAACCACCAGGCGCTGCGAGCGCAGTTCGACAACAGGCCCCGGAGCGTCGAATGAGGCCCGTCGGGGGCCTCTATGTTCACTGATTCACGCTGCTCCGCTGTCTTGGACGTTAACGCTTGCCCTGTACTGGACCCTTCCGTGTGCCTGAGCCGCGTCCCCATCTAGATCTGGGGCAAGATAGGTATATATGTGCTTCGACCGGTTAGACCCGCGCTCGCGTATCATCGGTAGTGCCGCTACTTGCCAAGTTGTCCGTTTGCTTTTCAGGGATTGTCTTTTAAGACATGATGAGATTGCCCATGTTGCACTGCAGCGAGGAGGTTGACGTTGTTCATAATTACAGACGGGCAGTGGCTGGCTCAAAGGGCAGGAAGGTAGCTTTAGGCTGCGGGCTTCAGGAGGCGAGGGCGATGGGCCTTTCTTCGTATCGACCGGCCGCTCTGTCGCCGGCGGGCGCCGGCGCACTGGGGCGGCGGTCCCGGCGGGCCGGCGGGGCGCCGGCCGCGCCGGCGATGGCGACCTCGATCAGCTCCGTCGCCTGCACGCGCCGGCGTGGGCGGCCGGGGCGGAGTGGGGGCCTGCGGGAGGGCGCGGACCTGCTGCCCGCCGAGGGCGCGGCGCTGGAAGAGCGCCTGCGTCAGCGCCACCACCTGTCGCGCGCCGAGGCGGAGGGCCCGCGGTCACGCGTGCCCAAGCGAAAGGCAGGGCGGCGGGGCGGGTGGGCGGGCGGGCGGGCGGGCGGGCGGGCGGGCTCACCGCCGGCCAGCCCTCGCGTAGGATCTCGAGAGCCCTGCGCGCTGCACGCGCGCGCGCACGCGAGTCGGGCGGGGCCTGGGCCGCGCATTTGCGGCCCAGGCCGGACTCACTCGCAAAGTAGGCTTCCAGCGGCCGGGCGCCGCGCCCCTCCTCAACGGCCCGATGCCGCCACGCGGAGTACGCCAGCTGGAATTCCAGCGAGTCTTCCTCGAACTGCGGGACCCGTCGGCGGCTCGAAACGACGGGCAGCGCGCCGGGCGGGCCAGCGACACCGGGCGGGTCGCGAGGCGGCGGTGGGGGGAGGGCGGCCTCGGAGGAAGAAGCAGGTCCGGGAGCTCGCTGAATGGATCCACGGCGCCAATTGCCCGCGCGGCGAATTCCACGTCGGGGGTCCAGATTTCGGGCATCGACAGCGCGTCCTCCTTCTGGGATAGACGTCAGAACCCGCGGCGAGCCCGGCAAACTCGCTGGCCGCACCGTGAAGTGGAGAGCGACCATCACCGGCCCCGCCTGGCGCGAACGTGAGCGCGCGCTTAGCACGGGCCGGGAGGCGAAGGAGGGCGCGCCGCGTTCATGACAATCCTCTCCTCCTGGCGCGAAAGTGAGCGCATGCGCGGCGCCCCGGCAGGACGGCGATCCCGAGGGCGAGGGCGCGCCGCGGTCATGTTGGAGAAAAACCGGACGCCTGCGGCGCGGTCTTTCTCGAAGTTGCCGGTGACCAGCTGTACGAGCCTGGCGCTGAACCTGATAGATAGCACCAGGGACAAAGTGAGGAAGGCAGTGGAGAGCACTAGGCGTCCCCGCGGAGGCGGGCGGTGTCCGCTCCAGCCATCCCGGCGAGCGCGCGGCGTGCGCAGAAAGCGGGCTGAGCCAGCCGCAGGCAGGGGCACACTTGTGCGCAACGACGGCTTGCCCAGCAGCGAACGCCGCGTCGCGGAGCAGGAGATTGCGCTCCGGCCAGCTCGAGGGAGCAGCTGCAGGGAGCGGGGCGTCAGGGATCGATTTCCGGACAGCAGGCGCAAACCTGTCCGCATGTAGACAATTGTCGTGAGTGGATCGCCGCGCTGGAGAGCGCGAGCCCGAGCGTCTGCGGTGTGCTTTTCGCTCGGGCCGCGGAGAAGGACGGCCAGAGCGAGAGCGGCGGCGCCGGCGAGAACAGGAATGCCGAGCGGGAGCGGTGCGAGCGCGAAGAGGCCGGCGGAGGCCGGCCGGCTGAGCATCGCAATTGTCCGGGCTGAGCAGAGAAGTCAGTGCTGCCGCGGCTGCCGAGCCCGTGCGAGTATTATGCACCCACCGGCAATGCTCGGCGAAGTCGCGCGGAGGCGGTGGAGACCGTGGACTCGCCGTGGACTCGGCGTGGACTCCGTGGAGTTTCGGTGGGGTACGTGTACGTATACAGAAAGCTTGCATACTGGTCAGCCTGCAGCTGAGAGCCGCGCTGCAGCTGCATCTGCAGCTGAGCGCACGCGCTAGTGCTAGCTATAGCTGCTCATGCGCTAACTGCGGCTCAGCACTGCAGCCTGCAGCTGCAGCTGCAGCTGCGCGCGCGCATGCAGCTGGAGCACAGCCGCGCGCGCCGGCGCGCGGGATATATATCGAATCGCTGATATTATACATAATTCATTGAACTTGAAGGGAGCGGCAACGATGCCGCAGTACGGCGCCCCGCGGCCGTCGCGCGGGTCACCGGGTCGGTCCGGCGGGGCGAGCTAGGAGGCGGCGGCGTGGGGCGCCGGGGGCGGCGGCAGGGATGCGAGGATCTCCTCCAGGACGCCCTCGATGGCGGGCGGGCCGCGCGCCGGCGACAGCCGCCAGCGCGGGTTCCTCCTCAGCGCCTCCTCGATGCCTGCCGCCGATCGCACCTTCGTCAGGCGCGGAGGGAGGCGCGCCGGGGGGGCGAGGTGCGGAGGGCGGGAGCGCGCCGGCGCCCGTGCAGCCCGTGAGCCAGCCCCGCCCGACCACCTCGCCCATCTCCACGTCGTTATCGTCTGCGCGCGGCGCGCGGTTTATTTCGTGCTTCCCCGAGAGCTAGAATCGGAGAAAGGGTGGCACCGTCGAAGCAAGCGTGGCAGGACTCGGGGTCCACCCCCAGCTTCCTCATCAGATACAGCACTGCGTTCGCCTGCATGCGCAAACCCCCTAAGGGATCCTTGAATCGGTGGGATGGGGGATGGATACACACCTTGCCCGACTGCTTGGGGTAGAAGTCGCACTTGCCTGGGGAGGGGTACGGTGAGGAAAGGGCCGGAAGCCTGGCAGCGCAGCGCAAAGGGGCACCGAGGTTGTGGGAGGATGCGATGCCCCTCTCGGCCGCCTCCCGCCGCAGAGCGTCGAGGTCGGCCGGGGTACGCCCGGGGTTGGCGCCCAGGTCGACGCGGAAGTCGGCGGTGTAGCTCTTGTGATCCGTTTTCCAGCCGGCGGCGAGGGCGCCGCGGTGGAAATCCCACAGCGTGCCGCCCCTCGCCTCGCCTTCCGCGCCCGGGGCCCCGCCCGTGTGCGGCGCGAGGGCGGCTGCCCACTCCTCGTCCTCCTCGTACGCACTGCCGGCGTCGGCTGAGAGTCGAGCGAGCGGTGAGCGGCGCGGACGATAGGAGCTCCAAATCGGCCGAGGGCACCGCGCACTGGCGTCATTGTACTTGAAGATGCGGCCGCCGTTCTCGATGCAAGCGTAGTGCGCGGGCGGGAGCAGCGGCTGCGGCGCGGCGTGCGGCGAGCTGCAGGTCAGTGTGGAGCAGCTCGCAGCATGCTGGGGACGGACCTTCCTTGCAAGGAAGGTGGAGATACGAACGGCGGTGACTAAAACGAAGAGGACGCCGCGCGCCTGGAGAGCCCGCACCAGCTCGATTGTCCTGCGTCGCGAATCGGCGCCTGCGCGCAGCAACTGCATGTACGGACCGCTCGCTGATGTACGCTGCTTTCGAGGTGGACGTCGGCAGTGCCTTGCAAGGGAGCGTGCGTCCCGTCGCGAAATCCCTGCGCGCCCCCGGTCACCGGAAGCTGCGCGATCCACGCAGCGGGCGCCGCAGATCAAGAGGGCGCACTTGTACGCGGGGCGCCCGTCCTGTGAACTTGTGAGCTCGCCCGCGCCGTCGAACTGCTCGGGGTAGAACGCTAGCGTGCCATCGATGTCCGAAAAGACAACGGTGCGCGCAGGCTCTTCCATATCTCGCTGGCTTGGCACTGAGTTGGCAGCACAAGGGGGGTACGCCAGCTCGCATCCGACAGTTAGCTGCAGCTATTTCGCGTCGCTGGGCCAAGCTTACTGGCGTTTCCTAACGTCCAGCATTCAAATCGCGGCGGTAGCTCGAGTCCCCGCTTGACTTCAGGGCTCCCGAGGTTCCGAGACTAGCGCTTCACCGGCTCGCCGAGCTCCGTCCAGCCTCGCATCGCTGTTCCGCTTCGTTTTCGAAGCGTTGTGGCACCCTCTGAGCCTCCAGCGATGGATCCGTATCGCACGCCGAGGCAGCCACAGTACGACGCCTACGGGCCCGCCCAGGACCCGTACGGCGAGAGGCCGGAGCTCGAGGAGTACGGAGGCGATCCGTACCAAGGCCGCCCCTCCCGCCCGTACATCTCGGCGCGCTCGCCCCGGCCGCGCTGGGCGCCGCCTGGCCCGGCGGTCCCGGCTGAAGCGGCCGCAGGGGTCGTACTCCTGGAGGATGCTGGCGACCCTTTCCCAGCTGATCGAGGACGCCGACCTCGCGTCCGACTGGCGCGCCCCGCCCCGTGCAGCGACCCGCCCGGGGCCCGTGGCGAGGTCGCGCTGACCCCCCGCGCCCCGCAGGTACTTCTCCATCTGGCTCTACATGACCTATGGGACGGGGTACAGCTACTTCGGCGCCTCGCTGGCCTTCACCCTCGCGGCGTCCACGGTCTACATGCTCAAGTTCTTCACCGCGCTCTTCCAGCGGTGCGGTAGCCCGCGCCCCCGGGCCCGCCCCACCCCCGCCGCCCTCCTCGGGGCCGCGCCGCAGCCGGCTCACCCGACGAGGTCGTCCCCGCGCAGCCGCCTCGACATCGCCTTCGCGTGCATCCCCGCCGTCGGGCCCTTCGTGGTGCGCCGGCCCCGGCGCGCCCCGCCCGGGCCCCGCGCGCGGCCCGCGGCCCGTCGGGCGAGGCGGGCCCGGCCCGACGCGCGCCCGCCGCCCGCAGATCCTGCACAGCGACCCGAAGCGCGTGGGGGAGATCCGCAGACTCCGAGCCATCTTCACCCTAGTCCTGAAGGTGCCCCTCGCGCGCCGGCGGCTTGGGGCCCTGGGTCCTACCTGTCCTGGGCTAGCACGCGTGCGACCCGGCGCTGGCATGCCTAGATAGGGCGGCTTGCCATTTAAGACACATCCTGCGTGAGCTTCCGTGGCTCGCGCGAGGGCATGTGTGGTCGTGGGCTGGGGCGCCTAGATCTACCGTATCTGCTTTCTGTGCGTGCCGTGCTTTTCGAACGACCTCCCTCTCTGCGGCGCAGATCGTACAATCGATCCCGCAGGCGTTCACGACCGGCATCTACCTCTTCACGGTGCGGTCCCGTGGCCCGGCCGAAGCGAGAGGGTGGTAGGGGGGCGTGGTCGGCGGCTCCGCGGCGCGACTCGCCGACCCTGCACGCCTGAGCCCCGCGTGGCTGACGCACCCCGCCCTCATCGCCGCGCAGGTCAACAGCTCGACCTCTGTCGGCATCGCGTCCTTCGTGGTCCGCCGCGCCTATGGCGATCGCTCATGAGCTCCCGCAGAGATGCTAATATTTAGCATCTTGTACAATCACATCCGACCTTCCGGTCGCGATCTGCAGCTCGCCGGGATTATAGTTATTTAATTTTCTCACGCATTAAGCCCCGCAACCTCACAGATAACGCTCACGGCATTCGTGGTGGGCGTAAACGAGTCCCTGCACCTCATCCTATCCCAGGTTTGATCCCCGCGGCGCTTTTGCGTGTTTCGCGATGCGTCACTGAGTCGTGTGAATGTTTTTTTTTTATTTGCAGCGTGGCTCCCTCACGGCCGAGCTTTGATCGTGGGCTGCGAATGTCTCAAAAAGTCGCAACCTGCAGCCGTCTCGATCGCGGCCGTGGGAGATCGCAACCGATTGAAAGATCTTTAGATTTAAATCCGCTCTCTGTATCTATTATGAGTTAGAGGCTCGTCTCGAAATTCTTTTCCGAGTTCACGTGCACAAAATTGGACGGACGTAGCCCTAGTAGCCTAGTAGTACGAGCCAGGGGCCGCCGGGCCACTGGCCATGGGCCAGCCCCTGAGGGGCCAGACGGCCGCCGGCCGGCGCACGGCGCCGGCGCGGCCGCGGCGCGCGCGCGGGGCCGCACCGTGCACGTGGCACCGGGTACCGCCGAGCCTCGGAGCCCGGCGAGGCCGGGAATCGCGGGCATATGCATGCGCGCCTGCAGCTGCCATAGTGCCATCCGGCCCCCAACCCGCGGCCGTCACGGCGTCACGGCGTCCGACGGTCCCCGGCTCACTGTGTCGCATCCGACATTATCGGACGCTCATTTATATTTGTGAGCCGCTAGGGCTCTAGATTATGTCAGCCTTCGAGCTGCTGGACCGACGGCGCCTAGGCTAGTTAGAGCGCCGCGGTCACTTGTATTCGTGTCGGGGTACGCCGTATCTGGACGGGTACACCCAGAGTCGAGGTTTGGTGACTAACTACAGCGACACTCGCCATTCCCTGCCCTGCCGAGCTTGCACTCCGCACGGGCGTCCCGCGCGCACGATTAGACACATTAATCTCGCACGCGACAGGCGCCACTGCCGGGAATTTGATCGAGCTTGAGCTCTCTTTTACAACGCGCCCCCGGCCTCTTCCCCCTCCGTTCCGAAATCCCGTCCGCGGGATCCGAACCGGGGATCTTGGCTCGTAGAGCAACAGCTCTACCAACTGAGCCAAGAGGGCCGTTCCGATGTGAGACTCGCGTCTCGGCGCCTGGTGCGCCACTGCCGGGAATTTGATCGAGCTTGAGCTCTCTTTTACAACGCGCCCCCGGCCTCTTCCCCCTCCGTTCCGAAATCCCGTCCGCGGGATCCGAACCGGGGATCTTGGCTCGTAGAGCAACAGCTCTACCAACTGAGCCAAGAGGGCCGTTCCGATGTGAGACTCGCGTCTCGGCGCCTGGTGCGCCACTCTGCCGGAATCGAACCTTCAAGGGTCTGAGTCCGTATCGCTCTCCCCAGCCCCGCCGCGCAGCGCGCATCGCTGCGCCGCCTTGCCCAGTGTCTATTGGAGCCAGAGACCTGCTTTCCGCGCGAGCGCCGTCCCCACGGTTGCTTTGCGTTTGAGTGCGCCGCCCTGTACCGCTTGCGGTTGGACGGTAGTGCACCGGAAACGTCTCTAGTGCCTATCGCGGGCTTCGGGTCATCCCCAGACCGAAGCGCACGCGCCGAGCTCTCTCTCGAGAGTCTCATCATTGCCTGTCCCATCGCCGGTTGCGAGCAACCGTGCCACGGAGACTGCTGCGAGCAGCTCTCTAAGTGTCCCTGAGTCGCGCTCTTGCGTGACCGCGAGATCTCCGCGCCGGATTCTGCAGCGAGCTGCAGATCAAATCCCGCGCCTAGTGCTCTCCCTGGCATCTTGTTCTTGCGGCTTTACGTTGCAAAGAGAACACCATGTCAAACTCTTCTGAACTGATCAGTTCTGAAGTCCGTAGCCGGCTGTCTGCCCTCGCGCACATCGCGCCTGTGCATGCCCAGGCTGGTGCTGCTTTGCATGTGCAGCAACTTGCTGCCTCCGCTGCGGCGGACGATGATCCCGTGCGGATCGCGTTCCTGCCTGCGAATCCGCGCCTCGCCGATGGCGACCGGTTCCGGAAGGATGTGCGGAACTTCCAGTCGGCCCTGCCGACGAAGTACTTGTTTGGCCCGGATTCTGCCGGTGGCCAGGAGTACTCAAAGTCGGAGGCACTAGCCGGAGTGATCGTTGGGCGAATCCGCCCCGGCGCTCTCCGCGCTGAGATCGAGCGCAAGCGTGACCTCTATGAGGCCTCGGTTGCTCTCCTAGAGCGTGACCGCGCCACGCTCGCTCGTCTCGAGCTTGTCCCGGCAAACCTGCGGTCTGCCGAGGATGATGCCAATATTCTCGCTCTGCAGCAGAGCTGCGTGCGTGATGAGGCCACGATCGTGGCCGTGCGTGACTCGTACTTGCGTGCCCCCGGGCTGCTCGATACGATCACGGCGTGGATTCACAAGCTGCGCCCACATGCGGCCCGCCGGGCCCTCACTGAGCCCTACACGGGCGAGGACCCCGCTCGTGGCATGACTGGGTCATGCCCCTTGTGCGGCACACACTGCCGCCGGGCCAGCGGCTCGCTGCGTACTATGCGGATTGCCTGCGCATCGCGCTCGAGGCCCGCTCGACGAGCGAGGACCGGAATATCAGAACCTTGAGGTTCGGATGGCCGGCTTCGCCAAAGAGAACGAGCGCACCATGCGCGAGTTCCTCGCTGCGCTGCAGCAGCGCCTCCTTGCCCGTGACGGCGCTGTCTCGCCGCTCGAGCTTGATGATATTTTCATCGAGCAGTGCACGCGCCACGGCTGCCGCGCCGTGTTCCCGCCTGCACCGGCAGCTGCTGAGCCGCCAGAGGCAAAACGGACCCGTATCCTGCAGGCAAAGTTTGCCAAGGATGAGTCCTCGAGCTCCCCTGGCCCTGCTGCGCCTCGGGACGCTGACCCCAGGGCCCAGCCCTCGATCTCTGCACGTGGGTCCTCTTGGGCTGTGCAGTCCCGCTCGCCTGCCGCCGTCGCGGAGGTGCTGCGGCGCATGTCTGAGCTCGGGTACCCCGAGTACCCCCCCTCAGACTGCTATGGGTGCTCAGATGACCCTAGCGTCCCCGTTGCGGCGCGGCGTCATTGGGCAAATGTGTGCCCCAAGCGCACCCCATTCGCCCCAGTACGCCCTGGGTGCACCGCGGCCAGTACTATCGGCCAAAGCAATCCAAGAGGATGCTGCCGACGAGCAAGAGTACTGGTCCGACGAGGGAAAACAGGACCCAGACGAAGTCTGCGGTCGCTGTGGCGAGGCAGGGCACCACCACAGTGCCTGCTCCGACCCCCCCACACGGGCTGCTCGCCCCGCGCTTCCTGCGCCCTCAAGCTCGGCGGCTCCAACCGCACGCCCTGCGGCGGAGCGTGAGTGAGCACGTGCACTAGCTGCACTAGGGTCTGGCCGGCTTGGGCAGCCGCCAGAACAGCCCTGCTCGTAACCGCGATTCAATTTTTCGCGGAGCCTGGGCCTCCCCTGCGAGAGCCCCATGTGTCGCTGTAATAAGCGGCCAATATACCTGCCTCTGAGCAGGCTGTATATTTGTACACTTGTACATAATTTCAGACGTCGGGGACGACGTCTTCCGAGAGGAGGAGTGAGCATGGGCATGCTGCACGAGCAGTGCAAGCGCTGCCGCTAGCCCTCCTGCCCCGAGGCTTGCTTGGATCTGTGGCCGCCGGCCAAGATCAAATAGCACTCGCGAAAGAGATCTAGAGCCCCAATCGAGTGCTGTCGAGCAGCCCGAGCGGCCACGGGTGCCCCTCTTTCCGAGAGGAGGAGTACCTCTTTCGCTGAAGCCTGCAAAGAGGCCCACGGCCGGTGCCGCAATTGCGAGCCCTCCTGCTTGCCTCAATCTAGATCTGTGGCCAGTGGCCGAGATCAGATCGCAAACCCCAAGCGGGTACCAGTCTTTCCGAGAGGAGGAGTCCCTCCAAGACTCTCTCGTCGAAAGCCTGCGATTTCGCGCGGCGCACTGCGCATGCAGTCGCTGATCATGAGTGCGTCCACGGGCCTGGCGAAGTCCAGGAAAGTGGCCTCAGGCCTTGCGGCCAGAGCTGGCCCTTGCTGTAGCTGGCCCTTGCGGCAGCTAATGCTCCGATCGTGAGCTCCTCGGCCTGAGAGCGGCCTAGCTGCCGTTGCAAAATGAGATGTAATCCGCGGAGCCTTGAGCTCGGGATGCACTCTCAAGAGAAGCTCGATGCCAGAGGCACGATGCCCGGCCCGCGGCCGGCGAGCGCCTGACGGCATGCCGCGAGCTTGACAGGCGGCCCGTGAGCCCCTGCGAAAATCGTGAGCTTCCAAGCTCCAATGAAGGGCGAGCTTGATCATGAGCACACAGTGCCCTCGAGAGCTCGAGCCCTGAAATAAAGTCCTGGCTCGCCCCTAGGCGTTCAGGCACCAGCAGCTCCATCGAGAGCTTTGCACTATCGTGAACTTAAAGTCCTGGTGATGCCCGCCAAGTTAGCGCCCAGGCCGCACGTGTTGGTTCCGGGGCCCGGACCGAACGTTAGCGGGCAAGGGCCTGGTGCCCAGCCCAAAGACCTGGTGAACTGCCCGACAAGTTGGCACCCAGGCGGCACGCTGCGGCTGCAGGCCGAGCGTGCGACGGGCCGCGAGCCCTGCTCACAAGCTAGGAGCTTGGAGACCCGGCGGCCGGCCTGTTGAGGCGGCGCCAGAAGGACACCCATGAGTCCCGTCTCGCATGCGGCCGGCCTGGCCCCAAGGCGGTCAAGGCGGCGGGTGGTCCAGGCCGGAAGCCACGGCCACAGTGCCAACGGCTCCGGCGGGAGCGGCTTGATCATGAGATCTAGAAAGCCGGCTCTGAGCTGCGTCCCGACCCCGCGAGAGGGCGAGGACAGGAGAGCGGCTGCGCTAGCCCTTGAGCAGCGCTTTGTGAAGAGCCGCCCGTGAAGGGTTGGGCTGAGACGGGCCCAGAGCCCCGCGAAACATCGCGAAAGTCCCGGGCGGAAAGGGTGAGCCACGGGCGGCCGGGAGCCTTGAGCACAGCTCGGCATGGCGACAGGGCGAGCGTCCCTCAGTAAGTCCCGGGCGGAAGGATGAGCCGCGGGCGGCCGTTAGCCTTGAGCACAGCTCGGCGCGGTGACAGGGCGGGAGACCCTTGCAAAGACCTAGCCGAGCCCTAGGACGCGCCCTGCGTCTGCAGAAGGGTCGGTAGGCGGCTGTGACGCCGGGTCCTGCCCCGGGTACAGCGACAGGAGAGGAAAATGCCTCCTTATGGAAGTCCTGGCGTGGTACCAGGGCGCGCCTTGCGCCGGCGGAGGTACACGCAGGCGGTCGTGACGCCGGATTCCGCTCCGGGTACGACGACAGGGGATGACCAATTCCCCCTCCGTGTAAGACCTGGCGTGGCACCAGGGCGCGCCTTGCGCCGGTGGGGGTACACGCAGGCGGTCGTGGCGCCGGATCCCACTCCGGGCACGACGACTGGGGACGCACAATTCCCCCATTCAGGGCTCTGCACCGGGACGCTCGGTGGCAGTTCGCCTGGGAGGGTCACGTCCCCCTCGTGATGGACATGCATGCACGGGTCGGGCAGGGCACCTGCCGTCACGCGTGACGGTGGTTTGAGCCTTGTGGGCGGCGCCTAGCCTCGCCCTGGAGATTCCTAGCTCCACCGCCGTCGGGGGAACCCGATCCGACGCCGTGATAAATGCAGTGAAGGCGCGGCGTGTGCCTGAGCAGCGGCGCTAGACGTGCTGCTTAGCCCTAAACATTGGGACGGGCATTTCGCTGTGGGCTATCGAGCGCTGTCGCGACGCTACGCCCCGCGTTGCTGCTGCAGCGTGCGCCTTTGCGGCTAATTATATAACATGCTGCGCGATGAGGGCAGGGCCCCCTCGGCTTCTGTCCCCTTCCAATTCCGCTCGCCTCGTGCGAGTTGCCTGGGCCGCCGGCCCGAAGTTGGACCTCGCCCCCTGGGCACTACATGCTGGAGTCGTGCCGGCGCGGCACCTGCCGGGCGACAGTCTTTTCGATTCCCGGCAGTCGCCGGACATGTACATAGCCGGGCTCGGCGTCTTTTCTATTCCCGGCAGTTGCCAGGCACGGACGGACTCTGAGTCTTTTTTCGATTCCCGGCAGTAGCCGGTCGATTTGTATTTATTTAGACCCGCGCGGACGCGGGATCCGAGAGGAGGAGTTGTCGCATCCGACATTATCGGACGCTCATTTATATTTGTGAGCCGCTAGGGCTCTAGATTATGTCAGCCTTCGAGCTGCTGGACCGACGGCGCCTAGGCTAGTTAGAGCGCCGCGGTCACTTGTATTCGTGTCGGGGTACGCCGTATCTGGACGGGTACACCCAGAGTCGAGGTTTGGTGACTAACTACAGCGACACTCGCCATTCCCTGCCCTGCCGAGCTTGCACTCCGCACGGGCGTCCCGCGCGCACGATTAGACACACTAATCTCGCACGCGACACACTGGGCGCCGGCCCGGGCCGGGGCCAGGCTCCGAGCTGCGACGGATGATTGCGATCGATATCTCAGAGTCTGATCATGAGCCATGGTCCCTGATCGAGCTCAGGCCTGATCTGAGGCTGATCATGATCATGATCATCATGGCATAACTCCGGGCCGGGGGCTTCGAGGCAAGTTCAAGCTCGAGCCGTAGCTGCAGCCTGCAGCTCTACAGCCTCTACCCCGGGTAATATCACCGTGGCACTAAAGTTATGTAACGTGCGGCGGTATACGTACGCGTATCGTACTGTAAACGTAGAAATGTTCGTCGAGACTTAATTTCGACAAAACCCGAAAATCGTGACGAAAATATATGGTTCGACAGCATCAAATTTTCGTCAGCCCCGCGACTCCGCCATAGAAGGGTCAGCCGTTAGTACCCCTTCCATTCAAAATTTCAGTTCAAGAGTATCAAATATTCGTCAAAGTGCAGGGCTGACGAATATAGACGAAATAAAGACGCTGTCGAAGATTCCTACGTTTACAGTATGTCACAGTACGTTAAATGTTTTGATTTATCGCATTCATCGTGATCACGAGATTCACGACACCAAAATTAAATTGTGACCCAATTAATTTCTCGGAAGTTTCTCAACAAAAAACAAGATCCGTGCTCCTGCGGAGCACTAAGTACGGCGAAGCCTCGCGGACGCCCTCGCGGCTGTCACAGTAGGCCTATAGGGCACTGGCCAGCGGCCTGGCCGATCGCGAACAGCTTTCTGGTTGGAAGCTGGCCGGCTGACGGCCAGTCCAGCTACCGCTGGCCGGCTAGAGGAATATAACTAGAGGAATATTAATGTACTGAGGAAATAAAGGGAGGCCGGAGCAGGTTGAGATTAGAGGAGATGAATTATATATAATATTGTTGAGAGGGAGGCCCGGGAGGGGCAAGGTTCTCGCGGCCAGGCGCATGCACAGAGCTTGCGAATCGCTTAAACAGAATCTTGAATGCATATAGCTATAGCATCGATGTGCGGGGCTGCGGAGCTCGAGGCGAGGGCGCGCGGAAAGATGTGCAGGTCCATGCAGGATCGAATTTTCGGGGTCGGCTGGGTCCTCGCGGCCCGTCGCATACGCAAAGCGTGCGGAAGACTTTGCCTACATCTTAAATGCTTATGCTATCGTTCCGCGCATGCGCCGCGGCGTGGGCGCGCGGAAAGATGTCAGGGCGCGTGCAGGATCGAATTTTGGCCGTCGGGTACCTTCCTGCGCTGTTCCGGCTCCGAAAAGCGGATTTCGGGGTGCGCAGGCCCTGCTATGTCCATGCGCGCCAGTACGCATCGATTGCGCGCGTCGCGGGACCGGGCGGGACCGGCTAGCGCTGGATCAAATTTTCGGCCGACTCTTCGCACTGGAGCGTCGACGGCGCTTGAAATCGAGCTTGCGGCGATGCGCTCGCCCTCGCGCGGCATTCTGTATCGTTCTGGGCGTCCCTGGCGCGATTTCGTCGCGGGACCGGGCGGGACCGGGTCCCACCTTCTGACTCGGACTGCATTTGTCGGAGGTTAAGTACCGGAATTGATCCAGAGGGAAATTCGATTTTCGCGCGACGCCCACGGGCGAGCGGTCGTCTTAGGGGAGCCACGACGCTAAAAATGGATCTAGAGAGGTCTGTGGGGGTTAGGGTAGCTGAGTCATTAGCGGCAATCGCGTCCGTGTCGAGGCAGAATTAATAATTCGTCCTCGAGGGAGTGCGACGCGGAAATTATTTAGCGGGGGGGATCTTGAGTGGAAAAAAAGGTTAAAAAAGGAATTTATATCGGCGGTTTTTGGGTTTGAGAAAGAGGCTTCGCCTGACATTCTTTGTGCTTCGCGATCGGTCGGTTGATCGTCCACGTCGACGTCGACGTTTGGCTTTATAATTATTAATTAGCAGGCGGGAAATTCTGAGCACTATATTTGCGTGATATATATATCTATATATATAGATCGCACAAATTTTAAAACTTAAAAGCTTTTATCACTATATATATTATGTTTACATCATGGCATATATATATGGCATGTCCTGTTGTTATTTAAAACTTCTTTCGAATTCCGGGCCGATCCCGGAGTCCGGCCGTGCACGTGGCCATGGGGTCCGCGGAATCGGCGCGGATCCGGAATCCGGATCGATTGATATTCCGGAAATCCGGGATCGCGTTAACGTCGATATATCGTCGAATAATATCGACGTCGGATCGGACTCCGGGATTTAATTCCGAAACTTGAAAGTTCCGGCGCCGGATCCGGAGTCATCATGTCATGATTAGGCCTGCTGCTTGGGGTCAAGCATTTGCCTCAAGCACTTGGCTTGACCTCTAGCCCCAAGCATTTGAGCCAGAAAGCCGTGCTTGAAGATACTTGCAAATATTATGGGGGGGGGGGGGAGCAGGGGGGGGAAGGGCCATACTTAGGCACAGCGAAGTAGGCTCAGCGCTAGCCAGGCAGCCAGCAGCAATGCCGCCGAAGGAGATCTAGAAGGGCAAATCCACGCAGTCAGTCATCGGCAAGGACGCGTCCGGCAACATCTCATTCGAAAAATTCCGTGCCCCCGCGCGCGCCCGCCCGGCCCGCGCGCGCGCGACGCCCGCTCACTCGGCCGCAGAAGCTATATATAAGCTAGCGCGCTAGCGCTATCGTCCGACGGATCGCGGGACGATCAGGCGGATCATCCTGGCGGAGCACGCGCGCCAGCGGAAGTCGGTCAGATCGATGCTGTTTCAGGGCGCGAACCGCATCTACGTATACGACGTGTGCACGCGCCACGTGCACGCAATTGCAACGTCCGACGTCGACGTCATCGATATCTGGACTCTCCGGGACGAGCGATCGCGAGGGGCGCAAGTCGTACATCAGCTTCACGATCCACTGGCTCGACGAGGTATGCGGGCGCGCGCGCGCACAGTGTGCGGCCGGCCCTGCCTGAGCCCGCCGCAGCTTTTCAACCTGCATGGGGCGTACATGGGGTACCCCCCCCCTCAAGCATTTGACAAATATTTGACCTAGCCGAGGGGCCAAGCATTTGAGCCGGCCGGCTCGGGTGCTTGGCTTGGCTTGACTCCGGAAGGCCAAAATTTGGCTTGGCTTGGCTTGAAGCCGGGGGGGGTCAAGCATCAGGCCTAGTCATGATCAGCACTGATTCAGCAGCCAAGTTGAAGGCTTGAAGGCTAGCCTAGTAGCTAGTTGAAGGCTTAAAGCCCCAGGTAACGGTGTAACACTCACTCACTTAAATATGTCATCCCCAAATTATGTCGCCTCGGACATGACGACATAACGACATTATTTGGGACCGTCATAAAACGGGCCCGGGCTATAGTAAGTCGCCCCATGCATACAATTGACCGCCCCAGACAAGCTCGGAAATTTCATAATGACATAATTATTTGGGACCGTCATACTGTAGGATTGCTTTTTTAGCCGATGTTTTAAATTGCCGTAAATTTAATTGCCGAGAGGCCGAATTCGGCAATTTAGAGCCGCGGCAATGCTCAGGGGGTAGGCGTAAGCAACCGCTTTTGTATGGCGCCATAGAAGAAATCCAGCGTTTCGGCAATTTATCGCCATGGCAATCAGGCGAAGCCTCTTTCAGGCGAAGCCTCTTTCAGGCGAAGCCTCTTTCTCAAACCCAAAAACCGCCGATATAAATTCCTTTTTTAACCTTTTTTTCCACTCGAGATCCCCCCTGATAAATAATTTCCGTGTCGCACTCCCTCGAGGCAGAATTATTAATTCTGCCGATATAAATTCCTTTTTTAACCTTTTTTTCCACTCGAGATCCCCCCTGATAAATAATTTCCGTGTCGCACTCCCTCGAGGCAGAATTATTAATTCTGCCTCGACACGGTCACGATTGCCGCTAATGACTCAGCTACCCTAACCCCCACACACCTCTCTAGATCCATTTTTAGCGTCCTGGCTCCCTAAGACGACCGCTCCCCGTGGGCGTCGCGCGAATATCAAATTTCCCTCTGGATCAAATCCGGTCCTTAACCTCCGACAAATGCAGTCCAGGTCAGAAGGTGGGACCCGGTCCCGCCGGTCCCGCGACGAAATCGCGCCAGGGACGCCCCAGAACGATAAAGAGTGACGGGCGAGGGCGAGCGCATCGACGCAAGCTCGATTTCGGGCGCCGTCAACGCTCCAGTCCGAACAGTAGGCCGAAAATTTGATCCGGCCGGTTCCGGCCGGTTCCGCGAGGCGCGCATTCGATGCGTACTGGCGCGCATAGACATAGCAGGGCCTGCGCACCCCGAAATCTGCTTTTCGGAGCCGGAATAGCGCAAGAAGGTACCGGACATCAAAAATTCGATCCTGCACAAACCTGGACAGCTTTCCGCGCGCCAACGCCGCGGCGCATGCGCGGAGCAATAGTATAAGCATTTGAGATGTAGACAAAGCATTCCGCACGGTCTCTAAATGCGCCGGGCCGCGAGGACCCAGCCGACGCCGAAAATTCGATCCTGGACGGACCTGCACAGCTTTCCGCGCGCCCTCGCATCCTCACGCGTGCGCATCCCTACAACAGTAGTTTGAGATCTTTGTCAAGCTTTTCGCGAACTCTAGAGATGCGACAGGGCGCGAGAATCCAGCCGACCCCGAAAATTCGATCCTGGCCAGGCCTGCAAAGCTTTCCGTGTGCCCTTGCCTCCGCACCCCTGCACATCGATGCTATATGCATTCTAGATTCTGTTTAAGCGATTCCCAAGCTCTGTGCATGCGCCTGGCCGCGAGAACCTCGCCCCTCCCAGGCCCGGCGGCCTCCCTCCCAACAATATTATATAGTTAATCTCCTCTCAATCTGCTCCACCAGTTAAAAGCAAGCGTTACCGGTTCAACTCCGGTCTCCCCTAGTTAATTATATATTCCCTCTCCTCATTACATTGCTCTCTGGCCAGCCAGCTCTCCCTCGAGCTGGCTAAAGCGGGCCAGCCCATGGCCGGTGCCAAGCCGGCGAAACCCGGCCATGCAGCTGGGCGGGGCGGGTCCAGCTGGCCTCCTACTGTGACAGCCGCGAGGGCGTCCGCGAGGCTTCGCCGTACTTAGTGCTCCGCAGGAGCACGGATCTTGTCTCAAACCAAAAACCGCCGATATAAATTCCTTTTTTAACCTTTTTTTCCACTCAAGATCCCCCTGCTAAATAATTTCCGCGTCGCACTCCCTCGAGGACGAATTATTAATTCTGCCTCGACACGGACGCGATTGCCGCTAATGACTCAGCTACCCTAACCCCCACAGACCTCTCTAGATCCATTTTTAGCGTCGTGGCTCCCCTAAGACGACCGCTCGCCCGTGGGCGTCGCGCGAAAATCGAATTTCCCTCTGGATCAATTCCGGTACTTAACCTCCGACAAATGCAGTCCGAGTCAGAAGGTGGACCCGGTCCCGCCGGTCCCGCGACGAAATCGCGCCAGGGACGCCCCAGAACGATACAGAATGCCGCGCGAGGGCGAGCGCATCGCCGCAAGCTCGATTTCAAGCGCCGTCGACGCTCCAGTGCGAAGAGTCGGCCGAAATTTGATCCAGCGCTAGCCGGTCCCGCCCGGTCCGCGACGCGCGCAATCGATGCGTACTGGCGCGCATGGACATAGCAGGGCCTGCGCACCCCGAAATCCGCTTTTCGGAGCCGGAACAGCGCAGGAAGGTACCCGACGGCCAAAATTCGATCCTGCACGCGCCCTGACATCTTTCCGCGCGCCCACGCCGCGGCGCATGCGCGAACGATAGCATAAGCATTTAAGATGTAGGCAAAGTCTTCCGCACGCTTTGCGTATGCGACGGGCCGCGAGGACCCAGCCGACCCGAAAATTCGATCCTGCATGGACCTGCACATCTTTCCGCGCGCCCTCGCCTCGAGCTCCGCAGCCCCGCACATCGATGCTATAGCTATATGCATTCAAGATTCTGTTTAAGCGATTCGCAAGCTCTGTGCATGCGCCTGGCCGCGAGAACCTTGCCCCTCCCGGCCTCCCTCTCAACAATATTATATATAATTCATCTCCTCTAATCTCAACCTGCTCCGGCCTCCCTTTATTTCCTCAGTACATTAATATTCCTCTAGTTATATTCCTCTAGCGGCCAGCGGTAGCTGGACTGGCCGTCAGCCGGCCAGCTTCCAACCAGAAAGCTGTTCGCGATCGGCCAGGCCGCTGGCCAGTGCCCTATAGGCCTACTGTGACAGCCGCGAGGGCGTCGCGAGGCTTCGCCGTACTTAGTGCTCCGCAGGAGCACGGATCTTGTCTCAAACCCAAAAACCGCGATATAAATTCCTTTTTTAACCTTTTTTTCCACTCGAGATCCCCCTGATAAATAATTTCCGTGTCGCACTCCTCGAGGCAGAATTATTAATTCTGCCTCGACACGGTCACGATTGCCGCTAATGACTCAGCTACCCTAACCCCACACACCTCTCTAGATCCATTTTTAGCGTCCTGGCTCCCTAAGACGACCGCTCCCCGTGGGCGTCGCGCGAATATCAAATTTCCCTCTGGATCAAATCCGGTCCTTAACCTCCGACAAATGCAGTCCAGGTCAGAAGGTGGGACCCGGTCCCGCCCGGTCCCGCGACGAAATCGCGCCAGGGACGCCCCAGAACGATAAAGAGTGACGGCGAGGGCGAGCGCATCGACGCAAGCTCGATTTCGGGCGCCGTCAACGCTCCAGTCCGAACAGTAGGCGAAAATTTGATCCGGCCGGTTCCGGCCGGTTCCGCGAGGCGCGCATTCGATGCGTACTGGCGCGCATAGACATAGCAGGGCCTGCGCACCCCGAAATCTGCTTTTCGGAGCCGGAATAGCGCAAGAAGGTACGGACATCAAAAATTCGATCCTGCACAAACCTGGACAGCTTTCCGCGCGCCAACGCCGCGGCGCATGCGCGGAACGATAGCATAAGCATTTGAGATGTAGACAAAGCATTCCGCACGGTCTCTAAATGCGCCGGCCGCGAGGACCCAGCCGACGCCGAAAATTCGATCCTGGACGGACCTGCACAGCTTTCCGCGCGCCCTCGCATCCTCACGCGTGCGCATCCCTACAACAGTAGTTTGAGATCTTTGTCAAGCTTTTCGCGAACTCTAGAGATGCGACAGGGCGCGAGAATCCAGCCGACCCGAAAATTCGATCCTGGCCAGGCCTGCAAAGCTTTCCGTGTGCCCTTGCCTCCGCACCCCTGCACATCGATGCTATATGCATTCTAGATTCTGTTTAAGCGATTCCCAAGCTCTGTGCATGCGCCTGGCCGCGAGAACCTCGCCCCTCCAGGCCCGGCGGCCTCCCTCCAACAATATTATATAGTTAATCTCCTCTCAATCTGCTCCACCAGTTAAAAGCAAGCGTTACCGGTTCAACTCCGGTCTCCCCTAGTTAATTATATATTCCTCTCCTCATTACATTGCTCTCTGGCCAGCCAGCTCTCCCTCGAGCTGGCTAAAGCGGGCCAGCCCATGGCCGGTGCCAAGCCGGCGAAACCCGGCCATGCAGCTGGGCGGGGCCGGGTCCAGCTGGCCTCCTACTGTGACAGCCGCGAGGGCGTCCGCGAGGCTTCGCCGTACTTAGTGCTCCGCAGGAGCACGGATCTTGTTCCGGTTTTGGTCGAATTCGGCAATTTAACTACGCGGCAATTTAAGCATTCCTACAGTATTTCGCATAGCCTAGTAGAGAAGGGTCGGGTTTTATATCGACATAAATTTGACCGTCATAATATAGTGTTACGTGCACGGTAGGCTTCATCATGATTCATAATCATCATGGCATGAATTCGAAGCCTTTGAAGCTTGCAATTGCGCATCCACGGTCACCGGGTACTGGTATTTTAATTAATATATTATAAGTAACTTCGTGCTTGGGTAACGTATATATAACGTACTTTGGCGCACATCATCTGCGGCACATGATCTATACCGTGACGTATATATATACGGTATACCTTAGTAAATTCGCCCAAAACCGGAATTGCCGTGGCGATAAATTCAATGATTGCCGAATCACTCGGAATCAGACTTTCGCTCTATGGCGGGCTAAGAAACCCCCTACCCCCAGCAACATTGCCGATGCTCAATTATAAAATTGCCGAATTCGGCCTCTCGGCAATTTACGGCAATTTAAAACTACAGTTAAAAAAGCCGTCCTACATCGATCTGCGGTACCGGACCTACCGGTATTAAACCGGTCGACTCGGCGACGTCGTACGCGACGACTACGCGTACCGTAGACTCCGTAGTACGCGTGGCAGCTGGCCGCACTGCCGCCGCAGCAGTACTAGCTATAGTGCTTCACTGAGTCAAGGCTTTCAAGTTTGCAAGCCTTGAATTAAGAAGCTTCCCAAGTTGGACGAGGCAGCGTCGAGGCTTGAGGCCGCTTGACTCAGTGACTCAGTGACGCCGCTGACGCGAAGCAAAGTCAAGCTTTGGCCGCGGACCGCCCGCGGGGCCGGCGCCGGCGCAGCGGACGCGTGGCCCTCCGCGGGCCGCGTCGCATCGTCCTCCAGTGCCGCAGTGCGCTCGTTCGTGCATATTTGACGCCTTCCCAATGTTCGACGTTCATCCCGAGTCTCACGTCCATGTGGGCGCGCAGCCTCATTAATATTGGACCTTATAGCCTAGTAGAAGACTGCCGCCCTGCGGGAGTGCAGGACTCGCTGCAGGACTCGCTGCAGCATCTGAGCGCGTCTCCAGGTGAGAGTTGCCCTGTGCGACTGCGCCAGGACCATGTGTCATGAGTTTTGCTGCCGCAGTGTCGCAGCAGATCCACTGGGCCAGGATCTCGCGTGTGGGTCTCGCGCGCCGGCGCCATGCGACCCGCATACGCGCCCGCGGCCGAAGGAGGAGGTGACGACTGGCAAGGCGGCGGGCTCGTCCAGGAGTACGGAGCTGGTGCGCCTCCGTTCGCGGGAGCGACGCCGGCGGATGCAGAGGACCGCGGCGACCGCGAGGAGACCAGGGCTGACGTCAACTGGTTCAGCTGCCACCGCTGCCGAAAGAAGAAGGTGGGCTCGAGAAGCGCCGCCCAGAACCCCTTACGCCGCTCGCTCTCGGACGCTTAGTACGCGTCCGCCTGCACGGCCTTCGTCCTGAGCGACGGCATGGCCAGCGGGAGGCTAGCGCTGCGGCGCGGTCTGACGGGCGGGCGGGCGGCAGGTGGACGAGCGGGGCGTGAAGTTCCACAGCTGCCGCTCCTCGCGCAAGCACGCGCACCAGTTCTGCTCCGTCTGCGCCAGCCGCTACCGAGAGGGCCAGCCCTGCCCCGTCTGCACGGGGTCCGCGCCCCCTCGCCCCCTCGCGCGCTGGCCACGCAGCGGCACGCGCCGCGCGGCTGACTCCGCCCCGGGCCCGCCTCCCGCCACCAGGGAGTGCCCCTGCGCCTACTGCGTCCAGCGGACCATAAACGTGCGCGCTCGCCACCGGCCGAGCGGCGGCAGTCGCGGCCCGAGCGCGCGCTCCCCCGCGCAGATCCTCCAGGAGGCGTCGTCGCGGTACCCGCGGCACGGGCCGCCCCGGCCCCCGCTGGAGCTCGACCCGGGGCACGGGCCGGGCCACGGGCAGGGGCCAGGGGGCCCGCACGCGCAAGTGCGGCCCCTCGGGGGCGGCCCGACGCCCTACAACCAGTCGCCCCCGCCCGCCAAGCGCGCCCGGGGGGTCGCGCCGGGGGGCGAGGAGGACCCCCGCGGCCGCCCCAGCGACGAGTTCAGGCAGCCCATGTGCTCCCCGTCGTCGCGATCATCGAATCTCCCTCCCCGAGTCTCCTGCTGACTCGAGTTTCTTCGCCCGTCCTCAGGCGAAGCGGATACGTCCCGGCGAACGCAGGTCCCAACGGGCATTACTACGAGGACGGCCGCGGCGTCCCCGCCGCGCCCGGCCCGGCCGCCGGCCCGCACGCGGAGGCGGCTGGCTCCGCTCTGGTGGCCGTCATCGACGACGCCCGGGGCGCGGTGCGAGGCGCAATTCGTCGCGGGGCGCGCGCGCGCGGGGCCTGACCGGCCGGCCCCGGCGTGCCCCGCGCGCAGAGCGCCGCCCTGGCGCTTCGCCCCGGGGAGCGGCCCGACGAGTCGGACTGGCGGGGCCTCTCTGGGTGCGTCCCGCGCCGCGCCCTGCGCCCAAGCGCTGGAGCGCGGCGGCCTGAGCGGCGGGCGGCGCGGGGCGGCCACGCAGGACGCCTACCTCGCGCACTGCCTCAGGCGGGCCTCGGTGCGGCCGCCCCGCGCCGCCCCGCCCGCCCCGCGCCGCCCGCGCCGCCCGCGGGGTTGCCCGCCGGTCTGGTGGAGCCGAAGAGGGCGCCTGCGCGCGCAGTTCGGCGGCGTGCTCACCGTCGACGACACGGTGGCACCGCGGGCCGGTGCGCCCGAGCCGCCCCGCCTCCTCCCCGCCGAGCGCGCCTCCGGCTCGGCGCACCGCCGGCCATCCCATCCATCCGTGCCCCTAGGAGCAGCCTTGCGCTTCCTCCCCCCCCCCCCCCCCCCCCCCCCGCGGCCGAGCGCCGGCGCGCGCCGTGGCCCGGGCCGTGACGCTGGCTGGCAGCGGGGAGGGCCGGGCCCGGCGGCGGCGACGTCGGTGACGGTCCACCTCGACGCCTACTCGCCGGCCCGCGTCGTCTACAACGCCTTCCCGGACGAGGTCCGCCCGCCCCGCCCCGCCCCGCCCGGCGCCGCACGCTGACTCGCCGCAGGAGCTCGCGCGGGCGAGCGGGCCATCACCCACCTCCAGCAGTTCCACCTGGTGCCTGCCCCGTCCCCGCCCCGCGCCCGCCCCGCGCCCCGCCGCCGACTCGCGCCCGCCCGGGGCCGCCGCGGGGGCGCAGCTGGCGCACGGCATCCCGGAGCCCGAGCCGCGCCTCCACGCCCTCTTCCTCGTCCGCCCGAGCACGAGGGCGCGCCCCTCCCCCCGCCTGCTCTCCCGCCCCGCTCCGCCCCCGACTCGCCCCCGCAGGCCTCGCCTACCCCTACGCCGCCGGCCTCTGGGTCCAGGCCCGCCCGCCCCCGCCCCTGTCCCCCTCGGGCCCGCCCCCTCGCTGCGGCTGACCCTTCCGCGCAGGCGCAGGCGCTGCGGGGGGAGCTGCGGGAGGCGCTGATGCCGCTCGTGGGGCGAGCGAGGTCCCTCTTCGGCATCGACCCGACCCTCGTCGACCGTGCGCCCCGCCCCCGCGCCAGGGCGCGAGCGAAGGCGCCGACCCCCTGATGTCGCCCCCGCCCCCCTGGCGCCTCGCTCTCGGCGCAGTGGTGGGGTACATGGACGGCAAGCACCACGTGCGCGCGTGCCCCGCGCTGCCGCGCGCCCCCGTGCGCCGGCTGACGGTGGCCGGGCGGCGGGGCGGGCAGATGGCCTGGCACGCCGACGACGCGCGGCTCGCTCCCGACCCCCAGAACGCCAGGTCCGGCCGCCCGGCCCTCCTGCCCCCGATCCTTCCACCCCCCCGACGCGGGCGGCGGCCCGGGCAGGGTCCTCTCGGTCTCGCTCTCGGGGCGGCGCTGGATGGAGTTCCGGAGGAAGGGCGGGCCCCGCTCCGCCGCCCCCGACGCCCGCATCCTCCTCCGTCCGCCCCGCCCCCGCCCCCCGCACTCGCCTCGAGGCGCCTCACGCGGCGAACGCGCGCGCGCGCGCAGGGCGCAACGCGTCGGTCCTCATGGCCGGCATGACGCAGCAGCGGTGCGCGGGCCCCTCCGGGCCGAGCCTGGAGGGCGCGGTGCCGGCGGTGACGCGGGGCGCGGCGCGGTGGCAGGCACGAGCGGCGGGTGCCGTCGCCGACGGCGGGGGCGAGGAGCGAGAGGGCAGCGCCGCGTCGCCATCGTCTTCCGCGAGCTCGACGGTGCCCCCGCCCCGCCCCGCCCCGCCCCGCCCCCCCTCCTTCACCTCTTGGACTGCCCCGTCACCGGCCGCCCGCTCCTGCACCCAAGGGCTCGTCTACTGCGCCCCGCCGCCCGTGGCGCCTCAGAGCCCCTCACGGGACCCCGGCCCTCCCTCCTGACGCGGGGCGCAGTGTGGGCGCTCCGCCGCGCGATGGAGGAGGCGCGGGGGCAGGGGGCCAAGCCGCCCCAGGTACCCGGGGCGCCACGGGGGAGCCGGGGCCACGAGGGGGGGGGCCTGAGGGGGCGGGGGCAGGTGGGGCGCGCCGTGGAGCTGGAGGCGTGGGTCCGCCCGGAGCGCTCGCCCCGCTTCGGCCCACTCCCCGGCTGCTTCGTCAACGAGGTCCGCCCCGGCCCCGGCCCCGGCCCCGGCCCCGCCCCCGGCCGCGCAGGCCTGCCGGCCCCTCGGACCGAGGCCGGGGCGGGGCCGCAGGTTCTCCCTGTCGCTGAGGTCCGCGCCCGCGGCTTCCACGACCACTTCGGGTCCTCCCCGCGGCGTCCGCCCCGCGCCCACTCCTCCTCCACCCCCCCCCCCCCCCCGTCCAGATCTTGACGCGTGCCCGGCGCCAGCTCCCGCCGCACGTGTCCGGGAGCCGCCAGGAGGGCGCCGCCTCCGTCATGCTCTCCACCCCCGCAACGTGGACGGGTACGACGTCGTCCTCTACATCTCGAACAACAGGCCCGCCCCCCCCCCCCCCCCTCCCCCCCCCGCCCCCCTCTCCTGATCTCGGGGGTACGCGCAGATCGGGAGGGCCGGCCCTAGACACCAGTCTGGCCTCCGGCAAGCCCGTCCGAGTCTTTCGCAGCTCCAAGGTGCCGTACCCCTCTCCGAGACATCCCCCGCCCCTGATCTCCCTTCTGTTTCCCCCTCTCCAGCTTGCGACAATGGAACACATGCGGCACCTGGCCCCCTCCGAATTCCCCCCCTCCCCCCAGTCATCGAACACCTTTTTCTTCCAGGCGAGCGTTGGCCCTCCTCCTTTCGGGTACCCCCGCCGAGTCGATTCTCACCCTGGTGCCTGTCGCAGGGGTACCCCGGCGGTCGCCGCGACTCGGTCGGCAGGTAGCGCTCGCCCCTCCCCCGGCCCTACGCGGCCCTGTACCCCTCGAGCACGCACCCCCGGCAGCGGGAACGGATGCCCCTCCAACACGACGGTCAGCAGCTGCGGCGGCGGGGGCGGCCCCAGCGGCTGGGCGGCCGACTCGCCGGGCTCGGCCCGCGGCCCCGCCCCGCCCGCCCGCTTCTCCCTCGACTGCGACGGTGCCCTTCCCCTCCCCGCCCTCGCCTGTACCCCCGCCGAAGATCCCCCCCTCTCTCTCTCGCAGACTACGATGCAGACGAGTCGGGGGCCTACGGGGCCTCTCCCCGCGCCGGCCCCTCCTCCCCCTCCCCCTCCCGCGTCACCGCCCGGTGCGCGCGCCGGCGCGCGTGCGCGCGTACCCATCGCCGGCCCGCGCCGACGGGGCAGGGGCGCGCTCCAGGTACGACGGCCTCTACCGCGTCGCCTGCCGCTCCGACGCCAGGGACGTCACCGCCATCCTGCTGCGGTACCCCCCCGCTCGGCGGGAGCCTGTACCCCCGCCGACGGCGCGCGGCGGCAGGTGGTCCCTGGCGATGCTGGCCCCGCCGGGCCGCGGCGCGCTCGCGGTGCGCCGGCCGCGTGCCCTCTCTCGTTTCCTTCCTACCGCGGGGGGCCGACGCCGACACGGCGGGGCGGGCGGGCACAGGAGCAGTGGCCGGAGTTCCACCGGGAGTCGGCCTCCTCCGTCAACTACTTCCTCGTCCGCGAGCTCGGCCAGGTCCGCCCCCGAACCGAGCGGGAGCCCCAGAGGCAGCTCGGAGCGGCTGCAGCCCAAATTTTAGACTGGGGTGGCGTGCCCCGCTAGAAGCACGGGGGATAGAAGCCGGGGGGGCCTTCCGGGTCCCCAGTCCCTCCTCTCTCGAGTCCAGGGCCCTCCTTCCCCCGGGCCCTCGCCTCCCCCCCCCCCCCCCCCCCCCCCTGCCTGGTGACGCGGGGGCAGGCGCGGCTGCCGGGGCTGCCGGAGCTGGATGCGCGGGTGCGGTCGGCGCTGGAGCACGCGTGCGGCCTGCCGCCCTCGGACCCGGGCGCCCTCGCCCTCGCCACCGCCCAGGCCGGCGCCTTCGAGGCCCGCCCCACGCCAGGGGGCCCCGCAGGGCCCCCCAGCCCCGCCCCCCGCCCGCCCCCGACCTCCGCCGTCCGCCCCGACCAGTACAACCCAGGACGCCTTATTCCCCGTACCCGGCCCGGGGACGCCCCTCGCCTCCCCCCGGGAGGGCGGCGGCGGCTACGGCGTGCTCCCGCCCATCTCCGCTATGCTCCCCCCGCCCCAGGCCGAGCCGCCGCCGCCGCCGCCGCCGCCGCCCCAGGGCCGCCCGGACTTCGGGGCGGGGTACTCGGGGCCCGTCGTCCTCCTGCGGCACCCCAGCTCCCTCGGCCTCGCCGCCCCGGCCCCTCAGTGGGACCCCTCCGCCTCGCCCCCCGTCTCCCCGCCCGCCCTGCCGGCCCCCGCCCCCGCACCGGGCCCCGGCTACCCCTCGCCCCCGTCCCCCCGCTTCTCCCCGCCGGATGGGTACAGCAGCTGGCCGCCTCCGCCGCCGATGGCGCGCACGGATTTCGACGCATGAGCCCGCGGCCGCGCTGGCCTTGATCCCCCATTCCCCCTGCCCGCTTCTCGGCCTCGAGACTGCGCCGTCCAGATCAGCCAGTCCGCCCTTCTGCATGTTCAGGCGGCTCCTCTAATCCGCTCGTGCCCTCTCGCGGTACATTATCATCCTTGAAACTTCCAACAATCCCCGCGTATTTGGTATATTGGCAAATCATCATAAATCATTTGATTCGAAAGAACAGGTTCGATTGTAATTAGAAAACTTTGGCTCCATTTCGTTTTTCGTTTTTTTTATCTCCTTGCAATTGCTTCATCGGATCAGCATTGGCTATCCCTTCAAAGTCAAGCTTGTCGCTGCTATTTCGATTCTGAGGCTTAAATTGATAATCATTGAATATCGATCGCCGGCGCCGGCACGTTTTACAGTTCAAGCGAAATCACAAGACGCAGTCTTAAGCTCGCAGACTTCCTCGAGCTCGGCCCTGAGTCGCGAATCGCGATCGGTTGGCGACGGTTGCGCGACGCCTTGCAGCGGCGTGCACATGACGGTGCGCCCGGCGGCCATGCCAGTGATGCCACTGGATCGCACTGATGCGCATGCATATGCCAGTGCGCAAGATCTAGACTCGATTTGAAGCCTTGAAGCAACGAACTTAAGCTTGCAATTGCGCATGCACCGTGCCGCGGCCCGTGCGGCAAGATTTAGAAGGAGACTCGCCGAGTCGCGCATGCGCAGGCTCGCAGCATGAGTGTCGCAGGAGCCTCGGAGAGCGGTACCGGTAGGCGGCGCCGCGGCGGTAGCTATAGCCGCGCGCCGGTAGCGGCGGACCGCCGGCGGTTGGCCTTGAAGACGAATGCAAATGAAAATATTCGAATGAAGACGCGAATTCGATTCATGCGCGGCGTTGCGCGCTTAATTATGAGCCTTCTCATTGCTCGGCGATCGCTTTGTGTTCGGCGCCATACCCAGCGGATCCGATCTCTAACAAAGAGCTGCTGGGCCGGCGATCGCTTCTGTGTTCTCAGTTCTAACGGTCGCCGCGGGCTTGACGTCCACAGCCTTCTCATTGGCCAAGCGATCGCTGGTTTTCGGTGTCTTATGCCCGTCTCCGCAGCATGCTGACCCCCGGAGAGAGGAGGCGGACCTCCCTACCCCCCGGAGTGCCCTCTTCGGGGGGGAAGAGAGGACGTGGACCTCCTTCCCCTCTCCCAGCCCTCTTCGGAGGGCCCGCCCCCGCCCTTCCGCCTCCCCCGGCCCCGCCCTCCCCCGGCCCGCCCCTCTCCCAGCCCCGCCTCTCCCCCGGCCCCGCCCCTCCCCCGGCCCCGCCCGGGCCCGGGCGCGCCCCTCCCCCCGGCCCCGCCCCGGGCCCGGGCCCGCCCTCCCCTGGCCCGCCCCTCCCCGGCCCTGCCCGGGCCCCGGGCCCGCCCTCCCCGAGCACCCGCAGCATGCTGACCCCCGGAGAGAGGAGGCGGACCTCCCTACCCCCGGAGTGCCCTCTTCGGGGGGAAGAGAGGACGTGGACCTCCTTCCCCTCTCCCAGCCCTCTTCGGAGGCCCCGCCCCGCCCTTCCGCCTCCCCCGGCCCGCCCTCCCCCCGGCCCGCCCTCTCCCCAGCCCCGCCTCTCCCCCCGGCCCCGCCCTCCCCCGGCCCCGCCCGGGCCCGGGCGCGCCCTCCCCCGGCCCGCCCCGGGCCCCGGGCCCGCCCCTCCCCTGGCCCCGCCCTCCCCCGGCCCTGCCCGGGCCCCGGGCCCGCCCTCCCCGAGCACCCGCAGCATGCTGACCCCGGAGAGAGGAGGCGGACCTCCTACCCCCGGAGTGCCCTCTTCGGGGGGAAGAGAGGACGTGGACCTCCTTCCCTCTCCCAGCCCCTCTTCGGAGGGCCCGCCCCGCCTTCCGCCTCCCCCGGCCCCGCCCTCCCCCGGCCCCGCCCCTCTCCCAGCCCCGCCTCTCCCCCCGGCCCCGCCCTCCCCCGGCCCCGCCCGGGCCCCGGGCGCGCCCTCCCCCGGCCCCGCCCCGGGCCCGGGCCCGCCCCTCCCCTGGCCCCGCCCTCCCCCGGCCCTGCCCGGGCCCGGGCCCGCCCTCCCCGAGCACCCGCAGCATGCTGACCCCGGAGAGAGGAGGCGGACCTCCCTACCCCCGGAGTGCCCTCTTCGGGGGGAAGAGAGGACGTGGACCTCCTTCCCTCTCCCAGCCCCTCTTCGGAGGGCCCCGCCCCCGCCTTCCGCCTCCCCCGGCCCCGCCCTCCCCCGGCCCCGCCCTCTCCCCAGCCCGCCTCTCCCCCCGGCCCCGCCCGGGCCCGGGCGCGCCCCTCCCCCGGCCCGCCCGGGCCCCGGGCCCGCCCCTCCCCTGGCCCGCCCTCCCCCGGCCCTGCCCCGGGCCCCGGGCCCGCCCTCCCCGAGCACACGAACCCCCGAGCACACGAAGCCTGGCCCGGGGCCTGAAGCCGGCGGGCCGGCCTCAGATCTACAAGTACAGCGGCGAGCTGGACGCGGCGACCGAGCTCCTCGACCGCGCCCTCTACTGCCTCGAGGCAGCCTGGTGCGGGGCGGGGCGCGGGCACGGGCGCGGCGGGGCGGAGGATGCGTTGCGCTGCAGTTCGTTCACTTGGTTTTGAGCTCCGTCCCGGCAGGCACCCGCAGTTCAAGCCGGCGAGCGGCGCCTGCCGCCTCGACTTCGCAGTCATGGAGAACAAGTGCGCAGAGAACCCGTTGTACCCCGAGGATAACCTGTACCCTCCTCCGGACTCACCCGCCACCCCCAGGGCCTGGTCTTCCGGCGCCTGCAGATGCTCATTCGCGGCGGCTGCTCCCGCACCTCCCTCGGTACCCCTCGACCGCTTCCCCCTACTCGGATTCGAACCGAACGTCGTACCTCCAGAGACGGCCAAGCTGCTGCTTGCGCTGGACCCGACAGTGACCTGATGGGGGTGCTCCAGTGCATCGACTACTTCGCCCTCCGCGCCAGGTACCCATAACCTTCCCCCCCCCCCCAACTTCCCCCCCCCCACCTCATTTTTCTTCAGGGAGTACAAGTTCCTTCTGGAGCTGGTGGCGGCGCCGGCGCTCCCGGGCGCTCCGCCTCGTTCGTGCGGGAGCCGCCCTCTCGAGGCGGGAGCCGCCCCTCTTCCTCCCATCGCCCTCAACTCCTCGGTACCCCCACTTAGCCTCTCCCCCCTTTTTCCTGGCGCCGAGCCGGGCTCGCAGCGTACGCGCTCATGCGCGTGGCGCGGGACGGCGGCGCCGCGCCCGTCGACGAGCTGGTGCCCTGCGCCCTCCGAATCTCCTCTAAGACTGAAGCGCGGCAGGTCCTCCGGCGCCTCTTCTCGCACACGCTGGACCCGCCTCGCCGGCGCCGCCCCGCCCTCTGCCGCGGCCCTCGCCGCCGCCCTCCTGCGGCAGGCGGTCCTCATGTACCCCGGCGCCGTCCGCCCCTCCTCGAGAACTACAACGTCAAGCCCGACTCCGGGTGCGGGGAGGGGCGGGACTCCGACAAGGCGAGCGTCTTTCCTCTGAGCTTCTTTACTTTCCGAGTCCTGAGCGGCTCTCTCCTTTGCTTCTTCGTTCACAGGGCGCCAGGGGCTGGGCCGCCCTACACAGGCGGCCCTCTTCGACGACGACGAGCCGGCCGCCAGCGTCGAGCTCCCGCCCCTGACTGCCGGGATCGGACCCTGGACGAGCTCAATGCTTTGAAGCAATTGCAATTCTTGAGCTCGGTGCGTTTCTTACAGCAACTTATCTTGCGATTCTGCTCTCAATATGCTGTTAGGTGGCGCTCGAGTCGAGACGCTTGCAAAAGTAACAACGGGCTGCGCACGACCGCCGGGTCTACATTCAAAGCGAAGTGTTGGGTCGACCGGGTCCTGGAGGTCCTGTTCTCCCCGCGCGCGCTGGGGTCGGGTGGTGTGCAGTGGCCACCACCTGCGCGATCCGACAGCATGCGCACCATTTGTGGTCACGTCCACAGAGTGGTTCCGCGCGCCCCGCGCGGGGCGTCCTGACATCTTCGCGAACGAAGAGCAGGCAAAAGGGCTACTGCAGCGGTGCAAGGCTTTTGTAGGACTGCAGATAGCCTGATTCCGCATGCGCATGCAGCTATAGTCTAGGGTTCTACGACATCGTTGGTTTTGTATGAGATCAATTTCACGAGGCCGAACTCTGTACCCTTCGATCGCAAGTTAGCCACCGGTGGCTAACTTAGGGGGGGAATGAACAGGGGGGAGAAGCGCAGGGGGGAAGAATAGGAAAAAAAAGGAACTTCCGCGCGCCCGGCCATGCATGCAGCGCGCGAATTCCGTCCGCTGCGCATGCGCACTGCCGCGCGCACGCCGTGCTCAGCCCCGCGGCGCCACGCCCGCCCCGCAGGCGTCTTCGCCGCGCCCGCGCATGCCATACCAGTCCCACCCCCCCCGAAAAAGGGGTCAAATGAATTTTCGGATCCGCACAAAGGCCGTCGAAGGGATGCAGGGGACCCCCTCTAATTGATGCTAATTTTAGTGCGGTATATGCGGCCCCTCTTTCGGCCCTCGATCGCGACCCCGGGGGGGCCCCCCTCCCCCCAGGGGCGCTCCAGACGCGCGCAAACGGCGCGGAAAGGCGCCGTGCGTGCTCTGCACGCCGTTCTACGCTGATAGCGCGCTCGGCGCCGGCGCTCGCGCCGCGCAAGGCGCGCGGAGCGAGGCCTCGAAGCGGCCCGAGGGGCGGGAAAAGAGGTGGGGGAAGCGAGGCGGGCAGGGGTACTGCAATGAATGCGAGGTCGCGAGGCAGGCAGGGGTACTGCAATGAAGCGGGCCGGCAAAGGCCTCAGGGTACTGCAACTAAGGGGCCGACAAAGGCCCGAGAGGGGCCGGGGCGCCGCGACTAAAAGCCCCCGCGCGCCCGACCTCGGAGAGGGGCGGCCGCGGGGAGCAGAGAATGTTCTCCGCGGTCACGGACACGTACGAGCTGGCCGAGTTCGAGGGCCCGTACGGGCCGGCCCGCCTCGTGGTCCTGCGGACGGACGCCGGCCCCTGCGTCTGCACGGCCGAGCTCAGGCGTCTGCTGGGCATCGCGAGCGGCGACGAGGCGCTCACCGAGGCGCACCGGGTCCCGACGCGCCCGCTGCCCGACGAAAACGCCATCCTCCTCCTGGAGACGCTGGGCGCCATCGCGCGCAACGTGCACGACGCGCAGGAGCGGCCGCCGCGGGTCCTGCCCCTGCGCTACGTCGAGCCGATCGTGAGCAACACGTGGGAGCGCTCGCAGGACGGGCGCATGCACCGCGGGGCGGCCGAGCTCTACGCCGCGCTGGAGCGCCGGAGGCAGGCCCGTCTCGAGCGCCTCGAGATGCAGGTCCTGCGCGCCGCGGGGGATCGGTTCCTGGCCGTGCGCGCGCGGCGGATCGAGGTGCGTACCCCTGTACCCCCCTTCCCATCGCCGCCGGCAACGGTGGGGGCCGGGGGGGGGGGTACGCAGGTGCCGGAGCTCGAGTGGTGGATCCCGCTGGCGAGCCTCGCCCAGGCGGCCTACGGGGACTCGCGCTCCACGAACTGCGTCCGGATGGAGATCATGAGGCGGCACCCGGACCTCGCGGTGGGCGGGCCGCACCGCTTCGAGGCGAGCACGCGGACGGTGGGGCGCGAGCGGCTCGCCCTCCTCACCCGCACCCTCGTCCACTACGGCGGCCTCGGGGCCGACGTCGCGACGCACGGATCTGCGCGCAGGTGGGCCTTTGTCAGCGCCCTGGGGCGGAGCGCTTCCTCGGGGCGCTGCCGGACCGGAGAGAGGGGCTGGCCGCCGAGTTCCAGAGGGCCCGCCTCGTGCTCGAGGGGCGGACCCGGCCGCCGTGGCCGCTGCGGGCCCTCCCGGCCCCTCCCGCTGGCCCGCCGCATCTCGATCTTCGGCCGCAAGAGCTGGCTCCGCGACGCCGAGATCGCCAACGTCCTCACGCTGCTGCTGCTCCGCGCCGGCGCCGGGGGACGGATCAAGGCCCTCTACCCCATGCACGTCGAGATCGTGACGTCGCTGCTGCTCCGGTACGCGCGCGCCGACGAGGCGCGGCGGGCGCGCAGGGCCCTGGGCGCCGCCGAGCGCGGGACCTGCGTCCTCTGCCCCGTCAGCGTGGGCAACCTGAGGCGCGGCGGGGAGCGCACCCAGGGGGATCGAGCGGGGGCCACTGGACCCTCCTCGCGGTGGACGGGGCGTCGAAGCAGACGCGCTTCTGGGACTCGCTCGGCGGCCCGCCCGACCCCAGGCTCGAGCGCGCCTGCAAGGCCGCCTTTCCCCGCTACCGCTTCGTCACGGAGACGCGCGGGCGCCTGCAGGTCGGGACGGGTACCAGTGCGGGCCGTGGACGCTCTGGTTCGCCGAGGCGCTCACGACGGAGGTGATGACGGGGTTCCCTGGGCGACGAGATCTCCGCGGGGAGCCTGGCCTACGTGCGAAGGGCGAGGCGGTGTCGGCGGCGATCTCGGAGGAGAACGGGCGCTTCATCGCGGAGAAGCGCGAGGCGTACCGGACGCTCCTGGAGAGCGGGATGGTGGACAAGGAGGTCGTCCTCTTTGACGAGGACTCGCTGCCCGACGCCGAGCGCGTCGTCCTCCCCCGCCGCCCCCTCGGTACCCCCCGAGCCGCCCGTCGGCGGGGGTAGGGGGCCCTCCGCCGGCCCGGCCCTCCCCCTCCTCCTCCTCCTCCGCCCCGCCGCCGCGCCGCCGGGCCCTTGCCCTCGCCCCCGCCCCGCCCTCGCTCTCCTCGTCCTCTTCCCGCTCCTCGGGATCGTCCGCCGAGGCCGAAGAGGGCGAGGACGCAGGGCCCCTCGAAGCCCCCGAGGGAGGAGAGGGCAAGGAGGAGGGGGAGGGGGAGGAGGAGGAGGAAGAGGCGGCCGACGGGGGGGGCGAGCCGGAGCCGGAGCGCCTGGCGCCGTACGCCCTGCGCGAGGCGGAGATGTCACGGGAGCTGAAGAACCAGCTGGCGGCGTTTCAGGCGTGGCGCACCTCGGCCTCAACCCGACCGCCAGGGGGCGCGGCGGAGCGCAGCACGGTGCTCGTCAACGACGTGGGGACGATCGGCCGCCTGCTGGGGTACGTCAAGGAGCGCGAGCGCGTCGGGCCCCTCACCATGGACCTGCTGGCGCGGCCGACTTTGTCGAGATCTACGTCCGCTTCCTGCAGTACCTGCGCGAGGAGCGCCGTCTCGCGCCCGGCACGCTCGCGGGGTACACGCAGAGCATCATGCAGGCCTACACCTTTGTCTGCTCCCGCACCTCTGGCGGCGGCGGCGGCGGCGGCGGCGGAGGGGGTACGTCGGGCGGGCCGGGCGGAGGGTCCTCCGAGGGTCCCCACGCGCGCCCCCTCCGGAACCTGAAGACGCAGCTCGAAAAGGAGAAGAAGCAGCAGCGGGGGTGGCGGCCGCGCGGACCGAACTGGGTCTCGTTCGACGCGGTGCTGTCCGCGCGGGTCGAGGCGCTCGCGGCGTACGAGCGGGCGCCGCTCGAGCTGGACAAGGCCCGGCTGCTGCGCGAGGCCGTGCTCATCGGGTTCATCTCGGTGACGCCGGCCCGCGTCGGCGTCGTGCGGCGCCTGCGCATCGGTCACACGCTGCGCCGCGACGGCGGGCGGTGGCACCTGAGCCTCCTCGAGATGCGCCACGGGGAGACCGGCGAGCTCGTCTCGAAGACGGCCAAGTGCGCGCCCCCGCGCCCTCGTACCCCCCTGCCCCTCCCCCTCCCGCCCGCGCCGAGGCCGGGCCGCGCAGGTCCCACGGCGCGATGATCGTGCCGATCGCCGACTGCCTCCAGGGGCCGCTCGACGTCTACATCGAGCGGTTCCGCGCCCTCCTCCTGCCGCCGGGCGGGCCCGACCAGGGCTGGCTCTTTGCCTCGAGCCTCGGCACCTGCCTCTCCGAGAGCGGCTGGGCGGCCTTTGTCAGAAAGGTGCGCTCGGGAGAAGAGGGGGGGGGGGGGGGGGGGGGGGGGAGAAGGAGGGGGGGGGAGGAGGGGGGAGGGGGGGAGGGGGGGAAGAGGGGGAGCGAACCTACTGCGTGGGCTCGAATCCCGACGCCGACGCTGACGCCGGCGCCCCGCGCGCCCGCGCGCGCGCGCGCGCAGGTGATGGTGCGCTACACCGGGGTGCCTGTGACGGCCAAGACGATGCGGGCGGTCATCACGACGCACGTGCGGGACCAGGCGGCGGTGAACCTGATCGAGGGGGACGCGGCGGCGGCGGTGACCGAGGGCGTGGCGCGCCTCCTGGCGCACACGCCGCAGACGGCGACGACGCACTACGACGCCAGCGCGCGGCAGCGCACGGCGACGGCCGCCGTCGCGTACCTCCAGCGCCTGGCCGAGGAGCACGAGCGCCGCCGCGCCGCCGAGCGGGAGCGGTCCACGGGGGCCGCCGACCGCGACTCGCCGCCGGCCCTCCTCCCCGCCGATCCGGACCCGGGCGGGCCGGGCCCCGGCGAGGCGCCCGCCGCCGTACCCGTCCCCACCGCCGTACCCGTCCGCACCGCCGTACCCTTTGCGGTCGCCCCTCTGCCGCCTCCGAGCTCGCCCCGCGCTCCCGAGACGTCGACGGGCGCGACGCCGACGTCGGTCCCGCCGCGCACCGCCGCCCGTCCCCCGCGGGGAGGCGGTACCCCGCCCGGAAAGGGAGGGGAGCCGGAGAGCCGGAGCGGAAGCGGGAGCGGGAGCGGGAGCCGGAGCGGGAGCCGGAGCGAGACAGAGGGCGGCAAAGAAGAGGAGGAAGAGGAAGAGGAGGAGGAGGAGGAGGAGCAAGAGGAGGAAGAGGAAGAGGAAGAGGAGGAAGAGGAAGAGGAGGAAGAGGAGCGGCCGCGAAAGCCGAAGCGGTTCCCGTGGCAGCGGCGGCGCCTCGACCCGGGAGACCAGATGGAGCTCGACCTCGCAATCGGAGAGGGCCGGTACTGCGAGCCCTGCCGACGGGTGAGCCCGCCCCGCCCCACCCTTCCGCGAGCGAGCGAGGGGGAGCGAGCGCGCGCGCGCGCACGCGCACCGTCTCACCGACGCCAGACCTTTCAGACGGCGGCGGGGGCCCGAAGGCACGCGCAGACCTGCCCCAACGGCAGCGGGAGCCGCACGAGGGCCCGCCGCGGGGGCGGGGCGTCGGGGACGGGACGCGGGGCGGAGACCAAGGGGCGTCGGGCCGCCTCCCCCGCGGCGTCTCCGGGCCCGGAGCGCCCCGCTCTCCCCGCCGCGCAGCCCGCGGACCCGCCGTCGCGGCCCGTGTGGCACCTGAGGTGGGTCAGCGCGAGCCCGTACCCCCCGGGGCAGGTGGCGGCGGCGGTGGCGACGCACGCGGCGGACCCGCTGCCCCGGACCGTGTTCGCCCGGCTGGTGCAGATGGTGCGCCTCCCGAGCGGCGAGTACGAGTCGCGCTGGGCCGTCCTCCGCCGGTTCGGGGCGCTCTGGACGCCGAGCTCAGAGGGCAGCGCGCGCGAGTGGACGGGCGTGCGCACCCTCGCGCCGGTGAGGTACGATGCCCGCAATGGCGCCGTCGACATCCGCACGCCCCCGGCCCGCATCTCCGACCTGCTGGGCCTGGGGGGCGGGCCGTCCTCGCCCCCCGCTCCTCCGACGCCGCGTGCGGGGGCCGCCGTACGGGGCGGCTCGGGGGCCCCGCGGGCGCGCGGGAGGCCGCGGAAGAACCGCGGGCCGTGACCGCGGCCAAAAGGAACCGGGCCGGACGGCGCGCCGGACACGGGGGCGCGCCGGAAAGAGGGAAGAGAAAGGGATGGAGCCGGCGGTCGCGCCGCAGCTGCCGGAGCCGACGGATCGGCCCCCGCTCGGCCTCGTCCGCCCGATCCCGCGGGTGCCGCCCCCCGCCCAGCCCGCCCCGAAGAGAACGAAGCGTCCCACGCCGCCCCGCCACCGCTGAGGGGTCGGTGAGCACGCGAGCGCGACCCGGGGAGCGCGGTCGGCGAGGCTTAGCGCCGTACGAACCGAGGATGCAAGAAGAAGAGATTCCCGTCTCCAGCTCGGCGACCTGCGAGCCCCGGCGTCGCTGCGTCTTCCAGAGGCGGCCAGACCCATTCTAAGAGCCGGCGTGCACCGTGGAGGGCCGATCGGGCGACGCCATCGAGGGAGAAAGGTGCGAGATGGCCGCGGGTCGCAGATCGGATGGCAGGGGCGCACGGGGGCGGCTGCGGTGGACGGCAGGCCATCGTCCGCGCTCGCAGCGCGGCTCTCAAATGGCGCGCGTGCCACGGTGGATCGCGCGTGCTCGTAGCTCGCGGATCGAATGTTGCGGAAAGGCGCAGGGTCTGCGAATCCGGTCGGAACGGGGGCCCAAATCCGAGAGGAGCGTACCGCACCGCAGAGGTGGGTCGGAGCCGCCGATCCAAGAGAGCGGGGCGGGCCAGTGGGGTACAGTCGCACCTCGCGCTCGAGGCCGCCCCGTGGCCCCGCGCGCCCCGCGCTTAAGTCGTGCGGAAAGGAGATCTAGGGCCCGATCACTGGCGGACTGCACGCTCCAAGTCTGGATCCTTTGCCCCGTGCCGGCGAGAACAGCGCGGGGCGGCCGCCCCCAGTGCGGTCGAGCGAGCTTGCGGGGGAAGAGCGGCACATGCATCGGCTCGATTGCATCGGCATCGGCATCGGCATCGCAGCGAGTGAAGCCGTCATGCAGCATCGAGTTCGAGCCGTCTTGATCTAGATCTAGATCGGCGATGCGCTGGCCGTGCGGCCTTGAACGCGTGGAATCGAGATCGCCATGGGCGCGCTGTCGATCTCAGAGCTCGTCCCACGCGCACGTGGGCGTCTCCTGCCCCGGGCCTGCATGCGCAGCTGCCGCAGTGCTAGTGCGCATGCGCCGATGCGCCCCGTCGGCCCCGCCGCCACGTAACGCGCGCCGCGGCGCGCAGATCCAGCTGCAGCTGCAGACGGAGAAGAATCGAGTGGCGGGGGCTCGATCGCGAGCACGAGGAGCCCGAGCGGCCGCGGCGCGTCGGGCGCGCGCATGGCCTAGCCTTGAGCTTGCCATTGGCCTACGGCTACAGCTAGGCGCACTGCGCGCGTCTCGCCAGCCATGCATGTGGCCAATGCCAGCCTGCTCGACGTCGCCCCGAGCTGGACCGGCTCGGGACGGTTTCGGGACCGGAGGCGCGCGCGCCGCGGCCGGTCCCGCTCGGAGCCCTCGGTCGTCGTCCGGGCCGACGGCGGCCTCTTCGGCAGGGCCGTACCGGTGCGCCCTCTCGCGATCGAGACCGCTCGCTCGAGCTCTCGATGCCCTGCCCCCATCGCGCCCGGGCCCGGGCGCCCCGGTCTCGGGGACCCCTCGTCGCTCCCTCGCTCAGCTGCAGGAGCAGGCAAAGGAGACGCACACCAGCGGACCGGGACACGCACGGCGGTCCAGCTCTGCACCCGGGCGGGCGGGGAGGTGGCGGAGCTCCTCTCTCTCGCGGCCGTGCAGTGCGCGCGCCTCTAGATCTGCCCCCCTCGGATTCTTTCTGTCCCGCCCCCGGGCCGGTGGCTGGGAGGCGCCTAGTAGGCTAGCTCGATCGATGTGGGCGCCCTGCCAGCTCGATCGTAATCGCACCACATGATCGTGTTGGGATTGTCGCCTGCGAGAGTTGAACGGCGCCTAGCTAGATCTAGATCTTTCGACTTTTCGGGCCTCCTCCTCGACCCCCCATCCAGCTGTCGAGAGAGCGAGAGGGAGGTATGCGGTCGGCCTGCAGTTGGCTGAAGAGAGCGAGGGGAAAGGGGAGCCTTGGACGTAAATGGAAAACGCTGTACCCCCACAGCCATCCTCTCTGCGAGGGACCCCGGCCATAGGGGAGCCCTGGACGATAATGGGAAACGCTATACCCCGCTCTCCTCTCTGCGGGACACCCCGGCCATAGGGGAGCCCTGGACGTAAATGGGAAACGCTGTATCCCACGGCCAGCTCTCCTTGCAGCCTGCAGCTGCATATGATGATCATGGCATCGATGCCATTTAGATTGAGAGCGACATCTAAATCTAGAGTGAGATCTAGAAGGCGCGTGCGGGGGACGGGATCTGATCTATATAGCTAGTGTCGTCTTGACAGCCGCAGATTTAGATCTAGATCTAGATCTAGACCGACGTCGACGCTTAGATCTCATTTTAATATTCCTAGTGCTTGATCATTACTATTGCGATAATCGTTGATGATCATGATCATGTCAGTGTGCTCGGATTGGCTCATGGAGGGTGAGGGCGAGGGGGGGGGGAGAGGGGGGGCCGCCGGGCTGCCGTGCATATGGGTGATTGTAAGAAAGCCCCCCTCTCCCCCCCTTCCCCCCCCCCCGCTTCTCCCTGGCTAGACTCAGTTCGTGTGCCAGGGGTTACAGCGTTTCCCATTTACGTCCAGGCCTCCCTCAAGGCCGCGGCCGCTCTAGATCTTGATTTCTGGAGCTCCCGAAAATTTGAAAGCGCCCCCCCGCCCCTACCTCTGCCCTCTCCCCCCCTCTAGGATTTATTCAAGCCAAGCAGATCGAAACTTCTTCCCGCCTTCAGCTGCATCTGAGGGTACGCTATTTCCCATTTACGTCCAGGCCTCCCTCAAGGCCGCTCTAGATCTAGATTTCTGGTGCTCCCGAAAATTTGAAAGCGCCCCCCCGCCCCTACCTCTGCCCCCCCCCCCCCCCCCCCCGCCCCCCCTCCCCCTCCCCCCGCCCCCCACCTCTAGATTTATTCATGATCAAGCCAAGCAGAAGACCGCCTGCAGCTGCACCCGCTCTCACGCCTCGCACATGCCTCGCGCCCATGGCCAGCCCCGGGCCCCGGCCCCGGGCCCACGGCCGGAGCTCGCCGACGCGCGCCGCAAGCCCTGCTGGCTGCACGCGCTCCGGCTCGCCGCGCCCCCGGCCCGCATACGCCATACGATGATAAATCTATATCTAGATCTAGATCTAGAGTGCTGGCAAGGCCCGCACGGCCGCAAATGTATATATACGTAAATGCAAATTATGATTGAATGCAGCACAGTTGACTTTGGACCCGCGCGCGGCCGGCCGCGGCCCGCGCACAACGCGACTCGCGATTGGCGAGGTCTACAGCTCCGAGTCCCAAAGATGGCCGCGATCTCAGAGTCTCATGATCACGCGCACGCTTCGAAAGAGGAGCCCTGGACGTAAATGGGAAACGCTGTAACCCCTGACCCCAAAGATCTCCTCTCTAGATCTGCGGGGACCCCGGGCCGGCAATGTGCATGTGTACGAGGGCCCTGGACGATAATGGGAAACGCTGTCCCCCGCAGATCTCCTCTCTGCGGGGCACACCGGTCATAGGGGAGCCCTGGACGTAAATGGGAAACGCTGTACCCCCAGCTCTCCTTTCTGCGGGGGCCCCGGCCAAAGGGGAGCCCTGGACGATAATGGGAAACGCTGTACCCCCCCGCTCTCCTCTCTGCGGGACACCCCGGCCATAGGGGAGCCCTGGACGATAATGGGAAACGCTGTACCCCCCGCTCTCCTCTCTGCGGGACACCCCGGCCATAGGGGAGCCCTGGACGTAAATGGGAAATGCTGTCCCCCCCGCTCTCCTCTCTGCGGGACACCCCGGCCATAGGGGAGCCCTGGACGATAATGGGAAACGCTGTACCCCGGGGCCCTCCTCTCTGCGGGACACCCCGGCCATAGGGGAGCCCTGGACGATAATGGGAAACGCTGTACCCCCCGCTCTCCTCTCTGCGGGACACCCCGGCCATAGGGGAGCCCTGGACGATAATGGGAAACGCTGTACCCCCAGCTCTCCTTGCCGCCTGCAGCTGCATATATATGATTATCATGGCATCGATGCCATTTAGATTGAGATCTACATCTGAATCTAGAGAGAGAAGGCTCGCGCGGGGGACGGGATCCGATCTAGAATCGACCGCAGATATAAACTGACGCTGCGATCTCATAATATTCCTACTGCTTGATTGATTATTATTGCGATAATCGTTGATGATCATGATCATGTGCTCGGATTGGCTCATGGAGGGTGGATGGGAGGGGAAGGGGGTACTGCGTTTCCCATTTACGTCCAGGCTTCGCTCAAGGCCCCCTTCCCTCTCTCTCCTCTCTCCCTCCGGCCAAGCTCAGCTAGAAAGTAGAAAGTAGCTTCGCTCAAGGCCGCCCCTCCCCTGTCTCCGTCTCTCCCTCCGGCCAAGCTCAGCTTGCCCCCTCGGGGGTACTGCGTTTCCCATTTACGTCCAGGCTTCGCTCAAGGCCCCCTCCCCTCTCTCTCCTCTCTCCCTCCGGCCAAGCTCAGCTCGCCCCCCCCCCCCTGGGGGGTACTGCGTTTCCCATTTACGTCCAGGCTTCGCTCAAGGTCCCCCTTCCTCCGTCTCTTCCTCTGGCCAAGCTCAGCTCGCCCCCCTGGGGGGTACTGCGTTTCCCATTTACGTCCAGGCTTCGCTCAAGGCCCCCGGCCCCCTCCTCCGTCTCTTCCTCTGGCCAAGCTCAGCTCGCCCCCTTGGGGGGTACTGCGTTTCCCATTTACGTCCAGGCTTCGCTCAAGGACCCCCCACCTCGTCTCTCCATCTGGCCAAGCTCAGCTCGGCACCTGGGGATACGCCGTTTCCCATTGACGTCCAGTCCTCCTTAATTATATAAGACCACGGCCGCTCTAGATCTAGATTTCTGGTGTCCCCGAAATTTTGAAGCGCCCCCACCCCCACCTCTCCCCCTTTCCCTCCTTAGATTTATTCATGATTAATTGTATAAGCCAAGCAGAAGACCGCCTGCAACTGAACCTGAGGGTACCGTAGTGCGCTGTTTCCCATTTACGTCGACGTCCACCGAATTCGTTCCGATCGCGAGCTCCGGTCGATCCCGCGTTTCAAATCGGGGGCCTTGCCATGGGTGGGATGCATATATGGCACATCCCAAAAGGGACCCACGTGCAATTGCAAGCACAAGCTCAAAGACCCCGATCCGGAGTTCGAGACGCGTTCTGATCATGAGGGGTGCAAATACGTATACGGACACGGTGCTTGAATCCGATCGCGACTCGCGTTTGCATGCGCAGGATATCCATTGCAATTGCAATGCCCACTCACTTCCAAGCTCTAATATGCCTTATCCGGCCTCCTGCAGCTCCTCATGGGCTTGCGTATGGCACGCATATGCGCAATCCACTCTCTCGTGCAAAACTGTGTCTGGTTTTGCGGAAGACGTGGACGCTGACCTTCCTTTCGCACCCGATTCTGCAATCGCCGTACTATTGCGGGCCGACCCAGCCGTGCTCGCTTCCATCTGCTCCAAGAGGCTATCCGCCCGGACGCGATTCGGTTCGGTCGACGCGGGAGAGATGACGCGATGCCTCTATCCCGTGTTTCACAAGGCGGGGCGGGCCGCCCCTATGCCTGCCGATCTCGGGCTGCTTTTCCGACCGCCTCGACCCGCCATTCTCGCCTTGCCCATCTTGTCCCCAGGAGAGAGCGGCTCGCTTATCCTCGCGGCCTCCGGCGAGTGGGCCGTTGTGCACAGCTACGAGACCGATGAGTACCGCATCGTTTCTCTTCTGCAAGGCGTCGGCGATCATGAGCGCGACGCGGCTCCCTCCATTAAAGGGGCTCCGAGCTGGGCTCCTGCATTTGGAGCTCCTGGCATCGTGTTTGGGCTGCCGGATGGGCGCGTCGCCTTGTATCGAGAGGGTCGATACAGGGTAATTCCGTCCGGGGCGGACCTCCTAGCGAGACAAAGGACCTGACGTCGAGCGCACTCACGATAATACCTCAAAAGCGAGTGCGGCGAATTGTTGCCATCGATGAAAACCACGTCGGCCTGGCCGTCGGAGGGAGCGAAACAATTCACGTCGTGGACTTGGAGTCCGGTCGATGGACCCCCGTTTTTCGTAACTCGCACGCCTGGCTGGTCGATATGGCGCGCGACCCCTCAGGGCGCCTTTGGTTACAGTACACGAACTCGGTTGCAATTTACGAGCCCGACCGCGAAAACGTGACGCGCGGTCGCGGGCAACTTTTCTTTCCCGGGCCCTGGCCCCGCATTCAGGGTCCAAAAGATGAGAGCCCGTGGATCGTGCATTCCGCCAGTCGCAAGCACGTCTACTGGTGGTGGGCAGCTCGCTACACGCTGTGCGCGGGCACATCCGAGGTTCGGGATCCCCGGTCAACCCTTCGCGATGTCATCTCGATTCGCTTTTTGGCCCCTGCGGGGGAGAGCCGCGTGCTCGCCGTGTGTCAAACCAGCTCGTTCGTGTGGGAGCCAGTGCGGCATCGCGTCGCCACGCTCACACCGATCTTCGCGGACTTGCCTTCCACGTGGTCTGCCCCGGGGCGCGAGGGTTATCTCGATGTCTCTCAAAATTCGTTTTACATCGTGGGCCTTCCAACAGGTCCCTCTTCGTGGCGCCCCTTCAATCCGAAGACGAATGCATGGGAGCTCACGCAAAGCGTAAGCGAGACGCTTGTCAGGGACGACCTGTTCGAAGTCCTCGGGATTCCCGTCTCTATCGTGATGTGCACAACCCCAAGCCGCTCTGTTCTTGCTTTCTACAAACGCCCCCTGTCGACCCACGGCCGTAGTATGGCATCGGTAGAGGTCGTCTGGCCTTTTCGAGGGCTGCGGGCGGGGCCCTTTCGTGTTCCCTTTCGCGCTGAGGGTTCGATCGCCGTGCACCGCGGCGTGCGCTTCACGGCGGACGAGCGCGCCGTCATTGTACCGAGCGCTTCTGGATACAGCATTTTTCTCCTTCCGTATGCCCCCTTCAGCTAGCTGGTCGCATACACGGGCATTGTTTGTAATTAATAGACTCACACGCGTACGCCCGTGTTACAGTGTTGTATTTATATATTCGAATTCGGACACTTATGCGCATCTAAAACTTCACTGTGCCCCTGGGCAGCCCCCGCAGTGCTGGTGTCTAGAGACTGTGGCCGGTAATCATATGCATTGAATTCACCAAAAACCAAATCACCGACCGTCGGACGCCGTGGCGAGTCGCATGAAATTAATACTAATAGAATTCGGATTCAACTGCATATGTCGACGCTTACGTCAACGTGACTGCTTTATAATTAGATCGATTCAAAATGAAAAGGACCTCAGAGTCAGTAGCTACGTATACCGTAGTACGTGCGCACATGATTATAAAACCCGGAATCCAGCGAATACCAGTTCGAAAGCATTATATCTACGGCGAGTGTCAACTCTAGGATTGTCTGGTCGATTTGGCTGGATAAAATAATGGAAAGCGATTGGCGAGAAACTGAAGCGTTTAATACTAGCTAGTATGCATCTTGATGCTAGAATAAGGCTCAGTTTCGTGCGGATGCGGTACGAAATTTTCCTAGATGTATGGCCATACAAAAGCGACGAGGAAAAGGCCAGTTTCGCGGCGAGCTAGCCGAGCTAGCAGCGCGCCCGGCCGGCGTCTTATTGCCCCAGCGTTCGAGTCCCGGGAAGGGCAGTTGGGGGGAGCGGGGGGGCCTGGGCGGGCCTTGAGCTGCCTTGCGCTGTCGAGGGCTGAAGAGGGGGCCGGGGCGCAGCGACCCCCGAGGCCAACTTCTGCACGGCGAGACATTGGCGCGAAACCCAAAATCTCCCTGCTCTAGATTGCTCTAAACTGCACTTCAGACGTGCTCAGTTTCGCGCCAATCGTTCGCTGTGCTCCGCTAGAATTTCGGTTGGACATGTATGGCGAAGAACCTTATCGAAATTCCCGTCCCGAGTACCGATTCAGGCTTAAGCTTGGCGCGGCGTGCTCTCGATTAAAAGACCGCGATCACACCGGCACAGGCCCTAAGGATCGACATCGATATCGCCATCATATCGCCGGGGTCACTGTCAGCTGGCGGGCTGGGCCATTGAGGGCCTGGCCGGCCGGACACATAAATAAAAACAAATTGCCGGGGCAGGGCTCATCGTCTCTGGTTCTTGGCAATATATATAGTAATAGATATATAGGTATCTATGGATCCTGCTGCAGGCGATCGCGATGGGGCGGATCTCGAAGCAAGCCTCGAACTCGAGACCGTGCATACGCCCGCTTCCGGCGGCTTAAGCTTGCCGCTGCCGCCGATCGCGACGTCGACGTCGACGCCGACGCAGACGGAGCGAGCTGCGTGCGCCGTGCTCGATCACGTGCGCGCCACGCGCTCTGCAGCATCGCCGACGGCCGCAGCCCCGGCGAGCGCGAGCTCCCCCTCTGCCCTCGAGCTCGCGGAGGACCCCCTCGTCGTTCTCGTGGGGTCGAGCCCCGCCGTGTACATATTGGAGAATGGCAAGGTCAGCTACACGGGCTCCACCACCAACCTGAAGCGCCGCCTTCACGAGCACTTTACGGGCTCGATCAAGAACTCGTTCTGCCGCGGCAGGGGCCCGTGGCGCCTCGTCGCGGTCGCCTACGGGTTCAAGGACGCGGCATCGGCCCGCGTGTGCGAGATGAGGGTTAAAAAGGCCTCGGGAGGCCTCGCGCGCAAGGTGGCGTGCATGCAGAAACTCGCAGAGGCGGCCCGCGATGCCGGCCTCCGCTTCCAGTCGGCGGATGACTGCCTCCCTACGGGCTAGCTGCAGAAACGGAAAAATGAGAGGCTGCAACTCGTCTCTGCATTCGGATAAATTTAATACTATGGTATTCATTCGCGAAAAAGAGCTCGAGAGCCTCGGGCCGGAGACTGGCTTTGGCGCTGCAACGGCAACGGTATCACTGCTATGCTGTACTACTACGGTTCCCTGAAAAGGCGCGAAAGTTGAGGCTTTTGCAGCACGAGAACCGTGAAATGTACCTCGTAGCATGCGAAATTGAAATTAAAGCAGAAGAAAAGGCCCCTGACGTCGACTGACTAGCCTAGTAGAAGATTCATGTAGAAGTATAGATGAGCAGGCGCGCGCGAATATCATACATCCGAAACAAAGAAATTGTACAGCTTCATGCAAATCATAACGGCTACAGTGTCGCAAATGAAAGGGGCCGTGTCTGCGCATCTCGTGTCGACGTCATGCATTATTGAGACATTCAATGAAGGCGCACAGGAACCGAGCCCTCGCTCGGGGCCCCGCTGCGGGCCAGCACCTAGCCTGTGAACGAGAGGGGCCCTATCCGAGGAAACGACGTCTCGAAAGAGGAAAACGAAATCCGACGCCGCTACCGGCGTACGCGTACGCGCCCAGAGGGCCCGCAGCCGGTCCGCCCCGGCCGCGCTCCTGCCCCTCCCCCTCCCCCGCCCCGCATCACCCCGCCGCCTCCTCGTCCTCGATCGCACCCCGTCTGGCGCCCGCCGCGCCGGATCTGGACTATCCGTACCCCCGTCCGCGGCCGCCTCCCTTCATCGGCGCTTGGACGGCGGTGCGCCCTCCTCCTCCGGCTGCTCCGGGCCCCTGCCGCCGCGCGGGGCGGCCCTCGGCGAGCGCTCAAGAGATGGGGGGAGGGGGGGGGGGGGGGGTAGGGGGGGGCAGGGGACGGGGGCGTACGGGGCATCTTGCGGCTCGCCGGGCCCGTCGGCCGCCTCCCCCGCCCCCGCGTCCCTGCCGCCGCCCGCCAGGAGAGAGACATGCCTCAGCGATCCTAGACGGAGACAAAGGGCCGTGGGGACGCTCCGGAGGGCCACGAGCGCGTCGTCGGACACGTCCCGCCACCGCCCCGCCCCCGGCTGCGTCGCTCTGCCGGCGCTCTAGATCTTGGGGAGGGCGGCGACCAACGGCGGGCTCGAGGAGAGGGCAGGGGAGCACGCGCGGGTCCGGGGCGGGCCAGCCGAGGCGGCGGGCGGCGAGGACGACGAGGTGGCCATGGGGTCGGCGCTAGCGCTGGAGCCACCGGAGATGCGCAGGGAGCGCACCGGTACCGGGAGGAGGCTGGGACCGATCGCAGCGACCGTGCGGGCTTGTGCCGCGAGCACGGCGACGGCGGAGGCCTCGCCGACGCCTGCAAGTCCCAGCAGCCTGGCAGGGCTGCCGGGCAGCCCAGATCGTGACCCCAACTCTAAATCTCCAGCGGAGGCAGCCGCTGAGCTCCATTCGCGCCGCGGCCCGCGGTGGCTGCAGCCGCTGAGCCTGCAGCCTGCGCATGCAGGCTATTACCCTAGTACTAGCCGCTACTAGGCTAGCTAGTGGTACTAGTTGTACAGTGGTACCCTTTAACGTAGCCGGTCCGTAGGGTCCGTACTACATGACGTAGTTTTGTACATGTAGTACTACCGTAGTACGGCCGGCGGTAGCTATAGTGTCATGTATACTGTACATGTGATCATGACACTACTACGATTCTACGCGTACGAGTCTACGACCCCCGGTCCGGGAGTCCCGGAGTCCGTACTACGGTACTACTACCGTAGTACCGCCGGGCCGGTACCGTACTAGAGTCCGTTGTACTGCTGTACAGCAGTCTGTACTATATACTATGATAGCTACCGGTAGCTACCGTAGTACAGTCTGGACCAGCCCGCCGGCCCGGCGGCGCCGGGGCCCGGGGAGTCGGCGCCGGCGTATTACTCGGCGGCGACTCGGCGCCGACTCGGCGGGGACCAAATCAACTTGGCAACTTCTCAGCAAATGACCGTCAGACTCAGTGATTTGCCGCACCGCGCGCGCGGGCCGGCGCGGCGCGTCCCTGACTCCCTGCCAGGCCGCCGGGCTGACTCCCTAGAGTCCCGACCGGTACTACGGTAGACTCCCTACACCGCAGGCTACACGGTAGTAAAAATTGCACATGCGGCGCCATCCGCCGCCCAATGGCCCATTCATGGCATTTCATGCATCAATCCAGCAATGGACCAGCATCATAGCAATAATGACTGAGTCAGTGCGTCATTTGAATGATCATGATCGCATGCATGCGCCGAATCGCCGCCGATGATGCGCGTGCCACGGTGGCGCCGCGCGCCTCTACCAATTATTATATATGCAAAAACGTGAAACACAAATATGTATTAATGAATATTTCTCGTCTGTAAAGCCGAGAATTCTTAGGGGTACTAGAGAGTAGCCGAATTCAGCCTCTCGGCAATTTACGGCAATTTGTGATTGCTTTGTTGTCCTTAATATCACTACCTACGGGGGTTCGCCCCACCGTAGTCTCTCAAAAAAAAACTTTACGGCAATTTAAAACTACGGCAATTTAAGCCGTCCTACAGTACTACTAGAGACTCAGGAGAGAGCACCGTGGCCGCACTAGTACTAGTACTGCGCCGCCAACTTCAAGGCTTAAACTTGAAAGCTTGCCAAGTTGACGTTGCGCGAAACTCGGCCTTGACTCAGTGAAGTCGACCGTCGGACCGTCGGACTCCGGGACGTGACTCACTCAGAGTGTCAGACTCATGATCACTGATCAGTGCCACGGTGATCACATTACTCTGTCAACTCTGATGATGAGTCATTGATGACTCGCGGAGTCGCGGTCACTCCGAGCTCGAGGCTCGCCTCGCGATCGTCACGGCGTAATGAATTATATAATTATACTGTACTAGCCTTTCAAGTAGTAGCCTTTAGCTAGTATACTAGTACTGTATACCGTATACGTAGTACCACCGGCAAGCTTAACTTAGTAAGTTATGGCCCGCCCAGCCTGGCAGGCGGCCCAGCCCGCGGCCAGACTGGCAGAGTCCGCCTGGGTCGGCCTGACTCTGCGAGTCTGTGACTCGCCGGGCTCGTCACGGACCCACGGGCCACGTGCACGGTGCCGTGCGTCACTCACGGTGCGTGGCGGCGTGGCCGGGCGCGGCCGCCGGACACTGGCGCCCCAGCCTGGCAGTGGCCACTGGCCACTGGCCACTGGCCATGGCGGGCACTGCAGCTGGCGGCGCGCCTACTGGCCCCCACAGTGGACCCCAGTGCCACGGTCCGCGGCCCCCCGTCCCGGCCGTGTACGTGAGCCTCGGAGCTTCCGAAGTCAGAATCCGAACTCGAGCTCGAAGCCTTCAAGGCTTCTATATATAGCTAGCTTCAAGGCTTTCCGAAGTTCAAGCTTTCAAGTTAACGTTCGGTACTGCGGCACAGCAGCCGCGTTCTGAGCTAGCGCGCTAGAGCTATTGTCACAGTGTACTGCCGCGACCGACCCCGGCGAGTCGCGGCGACGTCGACCGTCGGACCCCTGACCGTGACTCGCGGCAGTTCGACGGTTATCTATACTCTCTGGTGGCTTCGGCTTGGGCTTCTGTCGACGCTGGGCAGCCTGGCAGCGGGACCGTAACACCGTTTCGAACTTTCGGAATTCGGTGCGTATACGTAGCGGCGGCTGCGGCGCCCGCGGCCGCCGCGGCTAGATCTAGAATTACCCCCCGAGCACCATGCGCAGTACCGAGATAGCCACACACACATATCTATATACTATGATAGAACTTCGGAAAGAACGAGCCTGTTGCCGTCAGGCTAGGCCTGCGCAATGCATATGCGGCATATACATGCATGCGCAACCGCATCTCACTGAGTCTTATAATTACACACATAACTTCACTCAAATATACGTATATAAACGTATACTGCCGGCCGCGGGCCCCGGGCCGCGCGGTCACACGTGCACACATGATATACATGCATTTGGCATCATGGCATGATGGCATGGGCCGCCGGGCCGGATTACATGCTATACGTATACATATGCATGAGAGTTGCAATTGACGTCCGACGGTCCGATCCATACACACTGTGACATATGCATGCCATGACTCATAATCAGCACTAGTGATGCGTGCACGGATCCCAAACTTTCGGAACGCTACTAGCTATAGCGTTAGCAGTGCCCGGCTCATGATCAGCGGCTCATGATCATTGATCAAGCTCAGCGGCTTCCGATATCGATCGGTCCATGTTCGCGCGCGCGACCTCGAAGCTCATGTCAGCGCGCGCAGGTCTCCCGCGGCCGGTACCATGTCCGATGCGTGCGTACCGGCTCTTACGGAGGGCGGCCCGGACGTCGACGACGTGCTTCATCGCATGATCAACCGTGAGGATGAGCCGGCCGTACGCGTGGAATTCGAAGGAGGATCTGGACCCGCACCTGGCCTCCTGCACGTGCATGGGCGAATCGCGACCCAGGCCTGTTCGCGGATCCCGACTTCGACCCGCGAGCCCCCTTGCGGCACCTGTTGGAGGTCCAGGACGCCGGAGATTGCCTTTGGCGCTGGTAAGCGCGGGCTGCGTTTGCGTTTGCAGTCCTCTGAATCTTTAGGCCTAGGACCACCTTCAAGGCTTACCGACTCTAGATCTCTATATTTTCCCCGCAGCTATCGCTGTACATGTGTCTAGCGCCGCAGCGTGCGCATGCGCAGCTGCAGCTCCAGTTCCTGGCCGTGGCGTCGTCTCGCTCGCCCGATCTAGGCTCCTATATATGCAGCTAGTTAACGTTCAACGGGTTTAGCTTAAAAATGAATTAGTATAAAGGCTTGTTCTATCTATATATAGTACTTCACCATCGCGTGTGCGCTCGCGAGTCCATACTCTCGAACGCGAGGTCTCACAAGCAGGATTTTTCCCCAGGCTGTCGATTCTGAAAACGAACCAGATGGAGTTGCTGTCGGACATGCAAATGGCCGAGCCTCCGCTCATCTGGCCTCCGGATCTGGGCGGCGCCAAGCTGGACCTTCCGCTGTGGATGGCCCCGCGCGACTGCGACGAGGCGCTCAAGCAGCTGACCGAGGGCCTCTTCTCGTACTGCACCCGACTGCACAATACCTCTGTTCCCGAGGGCACGGTCGGGACCAACATCGGAGCGCTCGGCGGTCTGGACATCGAGCTCGCCGCCTGCGTTCTGAGCTCCGAGCTGGCTTTCGCAGCGTTCAAGGGCGACGCGGCCCGCGTTGCCGAGCAGCTCGCGACCGCTGTTGCCGGTACCGCCGGCGACGCGCACTCCGTGCGGGGGGCGGCGGATCGGGCTGCCCAGCTAGACCTCGCCCTGGCCGCCGCATCTGCCGGGGGGCGGAGGGAGATTGTCGCTCAGCTTCTGGAGGCGGGGGCGGCGGTCGATGCGGGGCACGGACGGGCCCTCCTCCTTGCGGTGTACGCCGGGACGTACGCCGGCTGCATCAAGACGCGTCACGCTCAGAGCCGCCTCGGGGCTTACATCGAGACCGTCGATCAGCTTGTTCGCTCGGGGGCCTGCCCCAAGCAGCGCGGTGGCTACAGCTTCGCCCTCGCCATGGGCTACAGAGCTCGTGGAGGCCTACGCCGGCGCCTCTCCGATGATTACCTCCGGGAATCCCTCTCTCCCGACGAGACGTTTTATGGTATCGACCTCGCCACGTTGGAATGGCGAGATCATTCGAATTCCTGCGAGTACCGCTTCGCCCACAGTCGCTTCACGGTCTCAACTCTCGAGCCGAGTGCTGTTGAAACCCTTTTTGCCATTCTTGTTCGCGGTGCTGGCAGCTGCAACTGCAAGCGCTCCAATCCCCGCAACTCGCGCTGGAACGTTGCTTCTGGAGGTGCGTGCGTGCATCGTTTCTTCAAGCTCGCCTATAGCTGCGATCCGTCCCACCGTAGCTATAGTCTCTCAAACAAAATACGATCCGCAATCAATTATGACTATTATTATAATAAAAAATCGTGCATTGAACGTGATCGTGATTTGTGCACAATACTCACGCGCGCGTGTGCATGTCTGTGCACATGCATATGCATGCCCAGGGGTCGCTATCTCAGACGGGTACGTGCACGGGTGCGACTCCGGATCCACTGGTGGCGAATTCGCTCACGGTGCTCAGCTCGCGGCATATATCTCTGCGTTCAATAATTACGCACCATATACAATATTTGTCCAACATATTTGAGATTAGACGCCCGGTCCGCGGCCGATTCGCTCGCGCTCCAACCGAACGGTTGGATCATCGGATCCCGATTCCAAATGTTATCATTTCAAAATGCTCGCATGCACATGCGTCCGTGTATGCGCACGTCTTATCTTCGTTCTAGATCGGTTTCCTATGACCAAATGAAACTATCCGTATAAGCATTCAATTCCACACGCGTACGTGCACGCTTTTAACAACCGGTATTCGATTTCGATGCCGCAGTGCGCCGGATTGGCACAGTCGGCGGCTGGTTATGAACGTGCACCATCCTTTCATTCATGCACTTGCCAATTGTCAGATCAATCTGCTTCCTTCGCTTGTTGATTTCCAACCGCGAGACGAAATTTCAAAGCGCGAATCGGGCGTGTTGTTCTAAATCTCCTGGATGCCTTCAGCTGCATCAGTCGCTATGACTTCTCCGAGGAGCACTTGGAGCAGCTGCACGATCGCACCTCTATCTCGGAGAGCGACATGATCGTCGGCGTCCAGTTTCAAAACTTTGGCCTCGCGATCGACAAGTCTTCATCTGTCGCTACCGCTATCCCTTCCGATGACGCTACAACGTTAACTGTCAATCCAAATACGTATCAAAAGCGACGTGGACCCTATTTTGCAATCATCCATTTGATTCTCTCGCAGGCACGTCTTGCTAATTCGAAGAGTGAATATAACGTCTAGTTCTTTTTATCTAAAATCCTTTTAATTCAAGAGCAAGCGCCTGCAGCTATTTTCGGTATATAGGCACATATCGGCCTACGTGCACTTACGCATGTACATGCGAAAGCGTTGCACTCGCAGAAACCGAATGATATCTCGAATTTGTTTCGCAGTTTAATCGGCTGGAATTTGAGGAGGTACCGCACCTGCAGCTGGGCCTTCCGGGCCCGGGTCCGTGCTGCAGACCCGGCTCGATCGCGATGAGCGCTTCCAGTCATATTTGAATAATATAAAGGTGCGCACAAATGCAGACCATGGATTCGGCATCTGCGTTCTCTGATACGTACGCACTGTACAGTCGAAGTTTGCACTTGAAAAGGCGGCTGCATGCTGGAGCAGTGTTCTCGGCCCTCTGCTGCTTGAGATGCGGGAGCAAGACTACCCACCCGCAGTCGAGCTGCTAAAATTGCTCTTTCTCAGCATCTCAACCGTGTTAAAGGAACCCCTCGCGCCCGGAAAAGCCCTGTCCTACGTATCCGCCGCGGCTCTGAACGCGCTCATCCACAACGCCAAGGAGCTCGACAATTTTCTGACGGCAATTGCAGCGGGTCGCGGTTCAATCGTTCCGGATCTGCTCATGGAGATTTCCAACAGATTGCTCATCCCAACCGTGATAAATGGTTACAACATACTCGCACGCGTCCCTCTTGAGGCTGGCTTTGTCGATCGGGTCTTCTTCTGGAACGAGGGACCTCGGAAAAACCTGCTGCTTCGGGCTTCTACACCGTTACCTCCCCCAGATCGAGACGCGAGCTTTTCCACTTTACGGGCAGCGTATGTTACCAAGGGTGCACGTGCGTCGTTCTGAATTAACTCCCCACGGGCACATGTATACGTTGTGCATATCAATTGAGCCGCAGACGCAATTTCCAAGAGGGATCATGAACTCGGCGTTCTTGTTACTCTCGTTCGTGTCATCAAAGCAGCGCACTCTGGAGACTGCGCTCACATCTTGTCCTTTTACCGCCAAACGGCAAAGGTGCGTTGTATTGAACTCATGTATCGGTTGGAAGTAGATCTAGATCTGCATGCCGCGCATATATGCGCATGCATCTGACACCAAGCTAACTAGTACTGCTGAAGTTCGATTTGGCTCGATATAATTGTAACTTTCGCCAATTGTAACGTGTCTGCAGGATTTCATTAACGAGGAAATCGTCGACTTCAACGAATTCGAATCCTCGCTGCGTACGCTGGACGCCCGCGATCGCGATCCGTGTGTATGTTGCAAAAAGCGACTGCTGACAATTGCGGCCGAGTCGCTTCATGCTGCTGTGGAATTGTACGATCAAAGCACACGTGCACAGACCGGTGGCACCGAGACGCGGAAAATAAAGAGTTCGAAATCGTATCGAATGTCTCATCTCCATCGTGACGCGCCTTGTTCTGTCGGCGCTACGATTTATGCGAACGATTTTCAGCTGCTATTCCCTGTTATGAGCAAGCTCGATCATCTCCGCAACGTCTCGGTCGTGGACGCAGTTGGCTTCCTTTCGCACATGTATCGCAGCGACAATACGCTATGGCATTTCAGCGAGTCGACGTCGGGCTGGCATCCCCGAACTGGCCTTCCTGATCGACTGTTCTACCATCGTTCGCTTGCTCTCCTCCAGGAGACGATTCGCGATTTTCAGCCCATGACGTTTGGGACATTCGTTGCCGAATATCTCGGTCCGTGCACGTGTGGCCTGATTTGGTTACCTTTGATTTGAATCGAACTAGTACTCGCGATCCTTCTGCGCTCATACACGATCAATTGCGAATCGACGTGCTAGTTGTACAATTGCAGCCTGCAGCTGGCATCCAGTGTTTCTTAAATCTTGCATTCCTTATAAATGATCAATCGCAAACGTCTTGCGTGTCAAATCAAGCGGTTGCCTCCAATAATTCAAATCTCCCCACGCCGACCTTAAGCCGACGAAGAGTCTAAGTTTGCGTTCCTGTTCCCGAATTCGAATCCCCAATGTTACCGCTTGACGTTTCCTCCGCAACAAGCTGAAGGTGCGCGAGACGAATGACTTTCGTACGCAACAGATGCAGGCACCGTCCGCGAGAGCCGCCCTCCGGTTCAACTTGCGCAAGAAGACGCCGTCGATTTCGATCTGGAGCGTTTCCTCCGCTCGCCCTCTGAAGGAGCCCCCTTCCCATGACGAGCTGATCTCCGCTCGCATTCGGGCGACGTACCTCTCCGGAGTCGACGCGACAAGATCACGGGCTTGCGCCCTGCAACTGATCAATCCCGAGACATGGTCGGTCAAAAGGCCGAGGACTATGTCATCCTTCACGTGCTATGTCATGGTCAAGCCCACATCGTTTGCTTGGAGCATTGTCGCGAGCTCGTACAATCGGCGAAGAACAAACGCACGGTGCGCTCATATATACAATCCACCTGCTCGCTAAATGGACATCCAGCGCTTGCTGCATATCTAGAGCCGGCCGCGGGCGGCGTGCCATCGATATCTACCTTTGTGTTTCTAGAATGCAAACGTCGACGTCGACGCACGCCTCTCGTTCCAGACAAGCAGAGGGCTAGTTGGCAAGCAATTAACATGCTTTTGCGTGCGTGCAGAGCGGAGGCCAATTGACGCCGACACGGAGATCCAGTGCTGCGCCTGCACCAATCATGTGCGGTTGGGCAATCTTCACTCCCCCGGAATGTCATTTGGCGGACCTCGTCTCCGACGTGCAACCGCCAAGCGCTAGCGCTAGCGACTCCCCGCGTCCCCGCCCGCAAAGGACAAGGAGCCGCCCTGGAGTCTCACCACATCGAGTGTCGGGGAACTCGTCGACCGGAGCAGGCGTATGCTGGAAAAGGCACTGGAGGAGAAGCTCAAGCTCGCCCGCAACGGGGGTACACGCTCACCGCGGAGGAGGCCCAAGTGGCCGTCGAGTGCGCGGCACGTGAGAGATCCCCCGAGAGCTGGGCATGGCCTGGGGTTCGTCTTCTGCTGGTTTGAAGCCGGGAAAGCCGTCCATCGTAGCCAGTGCAATGTCAGCAAGGCCGGCGGGGAGCTCGAGGGGGACGATGGCAAGTCCGGCTTCGCATGCGGCGAACAGTCT